>PVIU01008935.1:0-77973 GCA_004026605.1 Ondatra zibethicus | reverse complement strand
AGGCGGAGGCAGGCAGATCTCTGTGAGTTTGAGGCCAGCCTGGTCTATACTGTGAATTTTTATATATATATATACTGTGAATTTGAGACCAGTTAGGGCTCTATATCAAGACCTTGTCTCAAAAACCAAACCAAACCAAACAAAATCAAGCAAACACAAACCAAAAAAAAACAAAACAAAACAAAAAAAAATTAAGAGCGCTGGCCCAGTGCACAAACCTACTTGCCAGCACTTGGGAGGCTGAAGCAGGCAAATCTTGAGTTCAAGTTCAAGGCCAGTCTGGGCTACAGAGTGAGACCTGTCAAAAGGAAGGAAATGAGAAATGGGTCAGGGGAGGGAGATAGTTAATACCTTTTGGAGCTGGGTTTGGTAGTGCATGCCTTTAATTGCAGCACTTGTGAGGTAGAGGCAGGTGAATCTCTATAAGTTTAAGGCCATCCTAGTCTACGAAGTGAGTTCCAGGACAGCCAGGGCTACACGGAGAAACCCTATCTCAGAAAAACAAAGCAAAACAGAGAAAAGACCTTTCATTTTATGCTTATTTTTATCACAGTTTAAAAAAAGTGTGCTTTGTTTTTTGATTTCCTCACTCTTTTGAAATGCTGTCTTATAAATAAGCCTGCTTGGTTGGGCCCTGAACTCCAGACCCTTCTGCCTCCACCTCTCAAGTGGGATAACTAGAGCTGATCAGACATCTCAGCAACAAGAGTGCTTACCGCTCTTGCTGAGGACCAGAGTTCAGTTCCCAGCTCCCACACTGGGTGACTCACAGCTGCCTCACAGCTCCGGGGCTCTGATGCCCTCCTCTGGCATCTGTGGTAACTGCAATCACATGCTTAAACACACAGGCCTGCAATAACACCACCAGCAAGGTCAAAGCAGAGCCCTAACAGCTCACTGCTCCCAGCAGTCAACCCATTTTCTCCTGGTGGATGTCCTCAATTAACCAGCCCTGGCTCAGAAAACCCTGTCTCCACGGAGGCCATGAACAGTCCTCTGCAGACCTAGGCCCCCGCTGGAGGTGCTGAGCTCCTAGGGATGCTGTGTAGATGCCCACATGCAAACTCAGCCCACAGAGTGGGGACCAGCTTCAGTAGTGAGACCTGTGGAGACCGTGCAGCTTGGTGACAAGATGGGTGCCCATGTCCCCTCAGGGTCAGACTCAATCTGATCCTAAGTCAAGCAGTCAAGTGGAGCAGCCACCCCAATGCAGAGAAATTGACCTTTAGGGGAAAGAAGTGAACTAGAAACCAGTCTTTGCCTGCCTAAGACGCTGAAGTTCTAGACACAGAGCCAGAGGCCTAAGGAGGTGACTGCCTGGAGTGGACCCTGTTGTTCAGAGGCTGTGGCAGGAAACACCGTCTCCAGGGCTTTCCTTTGCCCCAAAAGAGGACGGCGGCAGGACTGGATCAGGCTCCTGCCTGACTGTGGGCAGTGCTGTCTGGGCGGCGTCCTCACTGACCCTATGTCACCAGTCAGGTCCCACTCACTCATGGGAATATTTTCCTAAGAGAGAAGACCACCACACCCTAAAGAAGCACCTCTCTGCCCTCGCCCTTCTGAAAATGCTTGCACACTGTGTTGTCTTACCCTCTGTCACGCGCTAGCCGAGCGAGCTGCTGGGGCTTACAGTGGAAACGAAGCGCTGGTGCTGGCGCAAGCTGCTGTTACAAAGTATCGAGGCCCAAGGGGAGGGGGAAACCACCTCACGGTACTGCCCATTCCTCACCAAATGTCACCGGCCTGGGTGCCGGAAAGCAGCTTTCTTTTCAGGTTCTTCAATAGAGGGTGACATGTTCTTAACTGCACGAGGATTCTGAGGTTAGACCACCCTGTGGTAGCTGAGGGTTGGAGCAGGGTGCTGGGGACAGGCCAGAATAGCAACTGAAGCTCCGGCTTTGGCAACCCAGGCTGGACTTGGGAACACTCCTCCAGCACGGCTGGATCAACCTCCCGGAAGCACCTGGCCTGATACCATCCAACTGTTCTGGAGCAGAGGACACTGCATCCTGTGCTAGGTCCCCCAAAAGCAACACAGCAGACCTGGGTTGGGGGAGGGGGTGGCACAGAGAAACGCCACGTTAGAAACACATTTGCGGATGTGGGTCCTCTGCTTCCAGACTCTGGGGAAGCCAGCATGAGTGGTGGTGGGGGGCGTTAGTTCACCAAACCCCTTCCTTCTTGTCCTCATCTTGAGCATTGAGGGCAAGAACAGGCACTTCTCTTCCATGTGACAGAAACCTGGAGGTGGGTGGGGATGGACTGATGGGAAAGGGTGAGGAAGAACTTTCCAGGGCAGCAAACCTTTGGTTTGGCAGAGATGTGAGTGTGCTCATCTGCCAGACGCCCATCAAGGGGAGGCAGCTGTGTGTTTCAGAGGAAGTTATGGGTTATCTAGGAGAAAGTCAAACAGAACAGAACCACCTCTCACCCGCTGGCATGGGCAGGGGCAGCAAAATAGAAAATAGCAAGTGTGGGGCAGGGCGTGCAGAGGGTCGGAACCTTGGGCTTTGGGAGCCCACTTCTGCTGCTGGCTCCCAGAAGGCAAAACAGTCTGGGTTTCCCCAGCATGCGTTCAGTCTTGGGTTCCATCCAGGAACATGAGGACATCCAGGACATAAGGCAAAGTGGTCCTTGTCTGTAATCTCAGGACTTTGGAGGTAGAGACAGAAGGATCAGAAGTTCAGGGTTGTCCTTAGCTACATATTGAGTTGGAAGTTAGCCTGGGCTAGAGACTGTCCTTTTTATTTTTCCTGGAAATAAATGACTACAAGCTAGAAACCCACTTTTGGGTATATATTCAAAAGAATTAAAAACAGGATGTTGGGGGTGTAGTTCAATGGTAGAGCACACAGCACAAGACCCAGGGTTCCATGCTCCAAAATGTAAACAGAAAAACAAACTAACTAACTAAAAGCAGGGGTCTAAAGGTATATTTGCAAACCTATGTGCAGAGGGAATTACTCACAACACCCAAAGGTGGACGCCAACCAGTGTCTGTTAATGGGTGATTGGATAAGAAAAGGCACTGTGCTTCTGTGGGAATATTACTCAGCCTTAAAAAAGAATACATCTCTAGACCAGGGTATGGAAGTGTGTGTCTTCAACCCCAGAACTTGAGAGTTAGGTGGATCTCTCTGAGTTCGAGGCCAGTCTATTCTACATAGCAAGTTCCAGGCCTGCCAGAGTTACACAGTGAGACCCTGCCTTAAAAAACAAAAAGTTCTGACACCTGTTAGAACAAGGATGAACTTTGAGGACATCATGGAAAGGAAAATGAGCACGTCACTAAAGCCAAGGACCTTGTGTCTATTGCAGGAAGCACCTAGAGGCTCATGTTAGAGACAGAAAGAATGGTGTTGCCATGGCTGAGCTGAGTGGGGACAGGAGACATTGCTTATTGGATGTGGTTTAGATTGACAAGGGAAGCGTTCTGAGAGGCGTGGCGATATTAGTGGCACATATGGATGGTCTCAGTGCCTCTGTGTTTAGAGTTGATCAGGGCTACATTTTATATTCTGCATATTTTACTATAACTGAATAAAAATTAATTGTCACCATTTTCTAGTGTTTGATGAGGTCAAACCTCCCTACTTCTCCTGATGTTCGAACTCTTGCTTTTCACATGACAGCCAAGGACAGGCAGAAATGTGCTGTGCCCTGCACTGCAACCTGACTTCTTTGTGAAGGGACAGTGTCTTAGGGTTCCTGTTGCTGTGACAGTGCCCATGACCAAAGCAGCTTGGAGAGGAAAGGGTTTATTAGGCCCACACTTCCACACCACTACTCATTACTGCGGGAGTCAGGGCAGGAACTCAATCAGGCCAGGATCCTGGAGGCAGGAGGCCATGGAGGGGTGCTGCTTACTGGCTTGCTCCTCATGGTCTGCTCAGTCTGCTTTCTTACAGAAGCCAGGACCACCAGCCCATGGTGGCACCATCCACCACGGGCTGGCCCTTCCCCCATCAAACAGTAATTAGGAAATGGCACTACAGCCGGATCTTAAGGAGGCATTTTCTCAATTGAGGCTTCCTCTTCTCAGATGACGGCACTTTGTGTCAGCCTGACATAAAACGAGCCAGCACAGACAGTCAGGGCAGACTCATGAGAAGCCCAGGGGTCCCCACAGGCTAATACCAGGCCTGCTTCTTATTCAGCTAGCTTGGAGTTGTCTGTAAGAGGCCATTTTCCCCCTCTAGTCCTGGATGGAGGTGTCACTTCTCAGAGAAACACAGTCACGTCAAGAAGACGACGCTGACTTTTCAGGTTCTGAATGCCATTGTCACGCATTTCACAGATTCACAGATTTGAAATGCTTGGCCACCAGGAGTAGTGGAAGGATTAGGAGGAGTAGCCTTGTTGGAGGAAGTGTGTCACTGGTTTTAAGGTTTCACAAATCCCATTCCGAGCCCAGTGTCTCTCTCTTCCTGCTGCCTGGGATCCAGATGTAGAACTCTTAGCTATTTCTCCAGCACCATGTCTGCCCGCATGCCACCATGCCTCCCAACCATGATGGCAGTGGACTAAACTTCTGAGACTGTAAGCCAGCCCCCAATTAAGTGCTTTCCTTTACAAGTGTTTTCATGGTCATGGCCTCGTCACTGCAATAGACCACTGACTAAGACACACAGCAAGGCCACCAGTACATGGGCAGGTCACCAGGGGGTGGCTCTCTCATAGCCTAAGAAGTTGTGTTCCCAATCACTATTCCCTGAAGAGCACAGCAGACCTGGTCTTTCAGGTCATGATTTAGATTGCCCCTAAGAGACCTTAGCCAGGAGCGCTTCAGGGACAGGCAGCTTTAGCAGCACCTTGCTCAACCTACCCCTTCCCAGTCTGACTAAGGACGGTGGTTGGAGCCAACTGAGTGAGATACTGCCACATGCTGAGTTCTGTCAGCACAGGAAGGCAGGAGGCTCCACGCCCGCCCGGCCTGCCCGAGCTTAGCAAGCATCTCCCAGAAAGGGCTGGGCAGTAAATAGTTTCAGGCTGGTTGTGTGGTCTCATAGTTCAACTCCACCACTGTAGAAACAGCAGCAAGTGCAGTGGAGGAACACGAGGCTGACCGTCCTGACAAGGCTTGATTTCAGCTCTGAAGGTGGCGGTTCAGACCCTCTCCACACGTTGCGAAAGCTTTTGCTGATTTTTTCAATTGGCAATAGGGTATTGGTTTGCTCTTGCTTGTCCCTCCCTGCCCCATAGGGTCAGGTGATGGCAGCGTCTGCTCTTGCTCTGCCCCACAATTGAGCCAAGCCTAGCCCTCCCCCTACCTGTTTCTCACTGCTCCTTCCATGCTGGCATGAACTGCGAACTGCAGAGGAAGCATAAGTGGGCAGTGAGGAGGAACGTCACAGCCCACATTCCAGCCTGGCCTGTGTCTGGTTGACACTGACCCTCAGAATAGCTCTGGCTGGGCACCCTTCACAGTCCTCTGTCTACCCCTGACATCACTCACACAATTTAAACTCTCAAAATGAGAGTTCACCAGAAAATGAGCTTTAAAGTACAGAAGGCAGCCACCCTCTGAGGGAGGGGAGACACCCTCAGACACACACTGGGATTTGATGAGATAGGTACACTCATAATCAGAATCCCAACCTTGCATTACAGGTGATAGTGGTACCCAATAGGCATAGCCTGAATCCCTGCCTGAGAGCCTCTGGCTGATGGATACCCCTCCTGGGCCTTACCACAGCTCCACCCTCATGCTCTACACCCTGCCCACCTCCATTCAGCCTGTCTGTGGTGCCAGGTGCAGTCACTGTGTTAGGGCCTCCAGCCTCACTTTCAAGGGGATCAGGATCTTAGACCCATGCCTCTGAGTTGGTTTCTGTGCCTGTTTTCTCGCTCACACATGGGAATGAGATATCCATGTACCTTGTGGGTGCTTGTGGGGATGGGAACCAACACAGAAAAAAATAGAGGCTGAGTCTAGTCCCAGGCACGACTTTACCTAAGTCAGGGCCAACTGAATCTGCTTCCTAAGGGATCTACATTGTAAATCCAAGACTGGGAGGGAGAGGGGGCGGTGCCAGAGTGGTCGGCTCTGGGAGTTGGCAGCTAGGGACACTGGGTGGAGACACTGTTACAGGCTGTCATTTGCAGAGCCCAAGATCTTCTCAGAGTTCTCCCCTCAGGCAGAAAAGATGTCAGGATGAGTCAGTATAAAGGGGACGGAGTACATCAAGGGCGTGTTTCAGGGTTTGGGGAGATGGCTGAGTGGGCAGAGTGCTTGTTGCACAAGTATGAGGACCTGGGTGTGAATCTCCAGCCTAGGTACAGAAAGTCAGGCACGTGCCACAGGGGTCACCCGGCTGTGGGGTGTGTGGAAACAGGAGGATGGCTGCGGCTTGCTGTCTGCCAGCCTAGTTCCAGGCTCGGTGAGAGACGTTGTCTCAAGAGAGTGAGGTAGAACTTAACAGAGGAGAATGCTGGAGTCTTCCTCTGACCTGCATACACACACACACACACACACACACACACACACACACACACACACACACACACACACACACACACACACACACACACACACACACGCACGTGCATACACACATGTGCATACACACACATGTGCATACACACATATGTGCATACACACACACACACTGTGCAATACAGCCACACAAGAAAATGTCTTCATGGGGGGCTGGAGGTTAAGAACACTGGCTGCTCTTCCAGAGGACCTGAGTTCAATTCCCAGCAACCACATGGTGGCTCACACCATTTTTGATAAAATCTGGTGCTCTCTTCTGGTGTGCAGGCATACATGCAGGCAGAATGCTGTATATATAATAAATAAATCTTTAAAAAAAAGAAAGAAAGAAAAGGTCTTCACACAGATTGAAGAACAGACTTAACGGGAAGAGAGCACATGAAACCGAGTGTGATCTCCAGCATGGCACAAACAACACTTTGTGGTTCACACCTAAGATACCAGCAGCCAGAAGGTGAAGGCAAGATTGGAAATTCAAAGCCATCCTCAGCTACTAGTGAGTTTATGGCCAGCCTGGACTCTGTCTCAGAAAACCAAAGAGAAGGAAGGAACATGAAGGAGGAGCAAGCCCTGACGCCAAGGGCTTTAGCATTTAATAGTGTGTCGCTTCAGTGGGGAAGATGCAGAATGTGGCAATGGACGGTGAGAAGGGCAGCTCAGCCATGCCACAGAAAGGCCTGCTTAATAAAGGGTTGGGACATAGCTCAGTCACAGAGCATTTGCCTGGTATGTGTAGGACCCTAGCTCTCATTTCCAGCAGCTTGATAACAATATAAAAGTTGATACTACAGATATTTTGCCTAATTTTTTAACAAAGCAAAAAATCACCTAGTGGGGGGAAATAAAATCTGGAGAAAAGAAAAATAAAAACATGGGAGCATTTCCAAGGTCATACTTGGTTTCTGCTTTCCAAGCCAGGAAATATGCAATTTTGCATTTGATTTATTATGCTCCATCTTATCAGCACTTCCAAAGAAGCAAAAACAGGCGTTTGTAACTCTCATAGCAACCAGGCAAAGATGGACAGGAGATAAGCGCTCGGGGCAGCCTCCAGCGTACTTCCTGTGAGCAGGGGTGTGGAGCAGGCAAACAGGGAGGCTCCTGCTTTGCCACCTTGAGATAGGACGCAGCCAGTCCTGGCTTGGGCCAGAGAAGCAACCCAATGGAAGTTGAAGCCCCAGTTGACTATGGCCTCTCTTTCTCATGTGTCAGATAAGATGGCACCCCGTGAGCCCTCCCAAACTGTGCTCCTGAACGATGTGTGTACATGCGCAGTTGAGTCTGTACTGGCAGCACCATTACACCGGATGCCTGCCCTTATACTGAACTGTTTCCCTGCTGGACGTGTTTCATATAGAGCTTTCCAAAGACCAATGTTAAAGAGCGAAACATGTTTCAGGTCTGGGCGGAAAGGGCCTTGCATATGGCCTTACCCCTTCCCCAGACACAGACTGAATTTTTCTGGAATGTTACAAATATGATGATCATTTTATTTACAGTAAAAACACCTTAACTTCCTCTGTGACCTGTGGCTTGGGTTTTACCCCAGCTGTGAGCCCATCCAATGCATGGACCACCTTATATATCATCCAAGTTCCTTAGCAACCCTTTGAAACATATCTTTTGAAGGCTCCAGAATCATACACCTTTGAGATGTACCTCCAGAAGGCCCAGATTCACACGTGTGGCCCTTTGGAGAAGCCACACCTTCGCTTCCGGCTGTGTTTTAACATGCCTGCCCAGTTTCTCTATTAACCTTTCTGTTGAAATCTATGTTAACGTCTCTCAGAAAACTCCAACTGAGCCTCATACCCACTTGTCCTGAAATTGTTTCTTTGGCAAAGTCAGGAATCCTGGCTTCACCTGAGTGTGGGTCTCTGAAATGAACTCAGGCTCGGGGAAGTGGGCACTGCCTCCCACCTGACCAAGAAGCTATTTGTAGTTGAGAACAGCTGGGAACAGGAAGATCGGTTTTCTCCAATGGCATGTAGGCCCCATGCCCAGGAGTAGTTGGTCAATACACAATAAACTCCATGGGGTGTGTGTGTGTGTGAACTTTTTGTTTCATTTTGGCATTTCTGTCTTGTTTATTTGCTTCAATTTTTGCCTTTGTGTTGTTCTTTAGTGTTGAGAGGGAGGAAGGAAGAATATAAAGCTGGGTGGGTAGAAAGGTAGGATCCGAAAGGAGTAAAAAAAAATTTTTTAAATTATACATAGATATATGGCTATGAACGTATATCCATTCGTGAAGAAACAAGGCTGCACGTGTCCACCCCAAATGCTAACAGCTCAACATAGTAGACTACAGTTGACTTTTGTTTATTCTATTTAAAAAAAAAAAAGAGTTGATGTTCTTTGAGACAGGGTCTCACTATGCAGCCCTGACTGTCCTAGAGCTCACTCTGTAGACCAGGCTGGCTCAAACTCCCAGAGATCCACCTGCCTCTGTGGCCGAGTGCTAGGATTAAAGGTGTGTGCCACTATGACCAGCTATTCTTTTTCACATCTGCATTTTTCTATGTGCTATGTAATGAACACACATTATTTCACCAAAAATTAAGTTATTGATATAAGAATAAAAAATAGGAAAAAAAAACCCCGAAGCTGCTGAGACCTTGGTTCTGAGATCCATGGCCCGGAGAACAGGCTATAAGGAGAAGCGTGTGGGAAACGAATGAGTTTCCCAAGGCTGGGTCACGTGCAGGAAAGCAGAGCACTACACAAGAATTTGGATTGATTTTTTTTCTTTCCTGTCCTACAAAGCAGTGTGCTAGGCAGGCATGGCAGTGTACACGTGTAATCCCAACACTTAGGCAAGAACATCACGATCTCAAGGCCAGACTTGGATAAGTAGTGAGTTTGAGGCCAGCTCTTTCCACCGAGACTCTGTATCAAAAGACAAAAACAAACAAATAAATAAAACCACTATAAAAATACCTATCAGTTCAGGCCAAAGAACAAAGCTGGAGCCTTCTGAGGACCACCCAATATCTGTGATAGACATGTCAAAGAACAAGTTAGGCCATGCTGTAGAGAACATGAAAAGTAGGTCCTGTGACTTTATGTGAATACATATTCTGTGCACATTGAAACTTTCTTAATTAGCATAGGGCAAATGTGAAGCTCCCTGCTGCTTCTCCAGAAAGATCTCGAACATTCCTTTTGCTTCTACACAATGCACCACTTTGAACTGTTTATAATCTAATACAACAGAGGCCAGATCACTCACAAACACAACAACTCAGTCCTTTGAAGCTGCCTGCCATCCCTATTGCAAAGCAGGAAGTAGAAGTTTCTGCTTTGATTTGTTTAAATGAAATTAAACATAACTGGAGGCCATGTTTCCTCTTATTCAGGGGACATTACAAAAGGCACAGAGCACCAAAAATACCAGGTGACTTGGAAATGATGAGACTGTCTTTTTATAAGCCCAAAGCAAACAAATACCGGCCTTCCACGTGCACACGAAGGCCTCCTGTGCCTGAGCCTTGGAGAGCGCAGCCCTGTTCAAAATCATTCGGAAATATGTGCTTCCTTTAAGTCAGAGGGCAAGTTGTTCAAACAAACGTAGAATCAAACATTTTTCCTCCTTTAAATCTAAATCTGCACTCAGCTTGTTCAGCTGCAACCTTAGCTAGTTTAAAACCTACTCAAGGGATACAATGACAGCCCACAGTGCCAAGGGCTCCAAGGGTCGCTCCGCAGGTAATACCTGGTGTCACTGCTTGTTTCTGAGCAGCACAGAAGCGCAGACCTGAAACGAGGGGCACAGACCTAAGACCTAGGTATGTTGGTCTTCTGAAATCTATCTCCCCAAGGAGAACTGGTCACATGGGGTTCAGGTAGTTAGAGGGACTCAGCCTAACGCCCAGCCTCTCTGCCTACCCCACAGGGGCTCAGGCATCCACTTTCTGAGCCCTCTCAAGTCACAGTCAGAACTCCATTGTGACCATGGCAGTGCACACAACCGCCTCTAAATTACAGAGTGGTGGGGAGTGCGGGGAGTGCGGGCCTTGACTCTGGGAACAGGGCTTCGGTTTTCCTGTTTGTGAGCCGGGAAAGAGGCTTGTGAAGAATTTTGGGCAGTAAACTCATTCTGGAACCACCCACTGTGAAGACAGAGGGTGCCCGGGTTCTGTTTTAGTTTGCTGGGTATGAACTGCTGGCCTGAACACTTCCTAGGTGGGATAGCTAATCTTAATTGCCAACCTGACCAAATTTTCCCCCAGCTGGTCAGGTCCTTTAACTCTGGCACTCACGGCAGGGGAAGCTGGCACATAAGACCAGTAACAACCGCAGAATAAAGGAAGTACCACATTTATAGACTTTAGAGGGTATGGAGTGCTGACCTTAGCAGACTACCAAAGGTTCTCAATAGGACAAAAAGTAGTCATTTAGGGAGTCAGTCCTATTCTCATTGTACCTTGGAGACATAGCAGCTTTAGAAGGTTCTAGAAGGAGACAAGATCTGGCCGGTGCCTTTATGTGGATTGCCTTTCTGATCTACATTGCAGTCATTTTGCTTATATAAAAAAAGAAACAGCTGCATGGAACAGGGCTTAAAAGGTGAGGCCCATGGGTTTTATGATCATTGCTTTCAATTCTTGTTACTTCCTGCTGAAATTGAGGCACTGTGGGATAAGGCCAACTCTCCCCATTCCCGCGCCTCTTGGTGATCCCTGAGATGGGGCTTACATCTGTATTTATACATTAAGAGAATGATATTTATGATAGTCTGTGTGGCATGGGGGATGGTGATGTGGGTGAAAGGGACCGATTGGTTTTGAATGGGAGTTTGGGGTCCCCCAGAAGGCAACAGGAACAGGTGAAGTCAGCTGAGGGGTGGCTCTCCGAGAGGCTCCTTTGGAATGGAATCAGGAGTTGAACTCCCTGGGTCTTGAACTCCAGTACTTGGGGGGCAAAGGCAGGTGGATCTCTATGCATTCAAGGTTACACAGTGAGTTCCAGGTCAGCCAGCCAGAGTCACATCATAGACCTTGGGGAGCTGGGGGTCGGGCGAGCTCATGACTGCGTTAAGTGTGGGGTATTTGCATGACAACCAGCTTTATCTTGCAGAAATGAACCTGGAGCAGCTTGAGGGTTTAGGGGAAGTGGAAGTGGTGAGAAGGACGAGATGGGGTTCTGATCATAGAGGTTGGAGGGCTCAGGGCTTAGGGTTTTTAAGTTGATAGAAACTCAGTCAACAGCCATTGTTTTCTGCTGTTGTGCCCAGTCTCTCCATAAACCTGCTGCTTATCACTGTGTACCCAGCCTCTCCAAAGCCTGCTGCCCAGCACTGTGTGAACGGCCTCTGCCCAGCACTGTGTGAACGGCCTCTGCCCAGCACTGTGTGAACGGCCTCTGTCCACCACTGTGTGACCGGCCTCTACCTACCACTGTGTGAATGGCCTGCTGCTATGACTGAGCTGCTCTCACTCATTCCCTACAATGGTCTGAATCCATGAGCCAAAATAAATCCTCAGTCTTGAGCTGCTCGTGTTTTGAGTATTGTGGTCATGCGTGGTGGCATGCATGCAAATGCCCCCATTTGTATTTACATGCTTAGTCCTCAGTTGAACTGTTCGGAAGAATTAGGAGGTGTGGCCTTGGAGGAGGTGTGGCCTTGGAGGAGGTGTGGCCTTGGAGGAGGTGTGTTGGGGCTTTGAAGTTTCAAAAGCCCATGCCAGGCTCAGTTTCTTTCTCTGTCTGCTGCTTGTAGGGCAGGATGTAAAGCTCTCAGCTACTGCTCCAGAGCCACACCTGCATGTGTGCCAGCCACCATGGTGATCATGGACTAACCTCTGAAACTACAAGCAAGGCCCCAGTTAAATGCTTTCTTTAATAAGAGTTGCCTTGGTTGTGCATTTCTTCACAGCAATGAAACAGTGACTGTGACACAATGTGCAAAATAACTAATCCACTGACCCATCCTCTTCTAGTTCCTCACCTTGATGACCACTGAGCCCTTCCTCAGTCCAACTCTCCTTGTTTAGGGCAGCAATCGCCTGGCACTTTGGCCTGCTCCCCGGTGAGCAGTGGGGAAACATCAGGGTTGTGCCTTTGGTCATTCCCTTGTTCTAGTCTCTCTCCAGTTCTCAAGTCAGAACTGAGAGGACCGGAGTCAGCACAAGACACCCCAAGACCAAGTTCTCAGCACAGAGGAGATTTATTTGCCCCAGAGACAAAGGGCAGAGTATGACGGAGAAGAGGAAAGGACAAGGGAGAAGGGGAAAGGGATATTTGTTCCGGGGGGACAAAGGACTGCCTCTGGATAGAGAGGAGACAGACAGGGTCCATAGGCAAATAGCGGTTTATAAAGATAAAAGGGGAGGGGCTGGAGAGATGACCCAGTGGTTAAGAGCACTGGCTGCTCTTCCAGAGGACCCAGGTTTAATTCCCAGAACCCACATGGCAGCTCACAATTGTCTGTAACTATAGTTGCAGGGGATCTGACACTCTCACACAGACATATATGCAAGCAAAATACTAATGCATATAAAATAATAATAAGTAAATTATATATAAAAACATTCACGGGGAAACCTTATGTTAGTATGAAGTGTTTAATTTTGATTAGGCCTGTTAATTAGGTGAGCCAAAGGGGGGATTTTTGATTGCTGGACTCCAGTATTTTGATAGCTGGACCTTGGTAGTTAGCCTGAAGGGGAGGAAGTGACCAAACAAGGGAATAGACCTTAGTGGCTAGCTTTAGGAATGTAATCTAACAGTTTGGCAAGAAAGAAGGGGTGGGGGAAGGGCAAGGCCTGCAGAGCCATGTTTGCCATGCTCGGGCCCACTAAAGCCCTTCATGAACTTAGCACTCTGGTGTCTTCATCATCCCATCTTCCCAGAGAAGTCTATGCCTTCCCACAGCATCCATTCTCATCTCTGAGATTTCCACCCGGGAACTTCACCCTGGGACCCAGACTCCTTCCTTGAGTCTCATCTCAGGTCCTCCATTCTTCCAACTACCATGAAATATCTTGCAAAAATTAAACTCCAAACAATCCACTCCCCAATAAAGAGCAAAATTAATGGACCACATTTACACAGGGTCATTTTGGGGTCTCTTTAAATGGACATAGATGTTAGTGTCCCACACTTTCTCTGGATGATGGTAGCTTTGTAGTAGTTTATTTGGTTTTTGTTGTTTTGTTTTATGAAACAAAGTTTCATGTAACCCAGACTGGTCATAAATTTTCTCTGTACCTGAGGCTGGCCTTGAACTCCTAATCCTCCTGACTCTAGCTCTCAGGTGCTGGGATTACAGGTGTGGGCCACTACACTCACCTGCAGCAAACAATACAACACATTGTTCCTCAAAGCCATTCTGTCCATGGAGCTTCATGATTTCCCTGTGAATTTTAGCATTGCTCATTAATTTCTATTAATTAATCTGCTGGCATTTTGCCTGGGTCTAGGTTCAGTCTCTAGATCAGTCCATAGGCACAGCCAAGCTACTCTAGGCTACACCTTTAGTATCCCTCAAGGGTCTAAATGGTAAGGGTTTCATCTCCACCATGATGCACTAGGGAGGTGTGGCCAATTGGTGGAGTTCAGGCCACTGGGAGCTTTGCAAGCATCCAGGACCTCACTCTTTCTCTCTCTCTCTTGCTTACTAGCCACACGCACCTGCTGAGGAGTGCCACTTTACGCCAGGCCCAGAAGCAAAGGGGCCCATTGATCAAGGGCTAGACTCTAGGGTCATGAACAGAGACAACCCCTCTCTGTTTTGCAGATTGCCTAGCTCAAGCACCGTTATCTCAGCAGAGAAGATGTTCCTTTTCTCATTGCCAAGACCAACTCACTTCAGACAGACAGCTTAAAGGAAGAAAGGTTTATTTCAGCTCAGTTTCTAAGAAGGGAGAACATGGCAGAACCCCTCAGTTCCTCTCTTGTCAGGCCAGGAAGCAGACAGCAAGACAGGAAGTAGCCCAAGGACCTGTCCCCTGTGACTTGCTTCCTCCAATTTGGCCTCACATCCTAGTGGCTCCACAACCCCAGCAGCTGGGAGCCAGGTGTTCAAAACGTGAGCCTGTGAGGACCGCACACTCAGCCCATGAGGGGACCCTGCTCTGTTTGAGCCTGTCTCACCGTGGAGCTGCAGCTGGCCTGGAACTCCCTTCAGCCTCTGTGGTGCAAGGCTTGCAGGCAGCACCACACCTGCTCATCTCTTCATTTGGGGGAAGCTCTGGTTTTTCTCATCAGAGCTTTTGTAATTCTCAGAATCTAGATCTCGCATATATATTTTTAGGATTTATGGCTAAGTAGTCCTTGTTTTTGCAAATGGAAGTGTTTTTGTTTTTGTTTTGAGACAGTGTCTCTTTATGTAGCCTTGGCTGTCCTAGAACTCACTATGTAGACCAGGCTGGCCCTGAACTCACAGAGTTCTGCCTGCCTATGCCTCCAGAGTGCTGGGACTAACACGAGCTCTCTGCCGAAGCAAAATCCCAATCAAGCCAAATCAAAACAAGCCAAATTAAGAGATATCCAGGTTTAATGGGAATTCTGTGCTCTCAGGTGGCCGGGGGAGAGGGGGACGGGGAGGGTACTGGGAAGCCACTGGGAGGAAGAAAAAGAGACCGCGTGTTCCTCTTTTGGGAGTTCACTTAACTATTCTGTGGGAGTGGCCCTGAGCCCCTGCCCCCAGGGAGGGGTCAGGACCTGGCCTGCTGGGATTTGGAGTCCAGAATGCTAATCTTCAGGGTCAGGGGGCTAGGATAGATGAAAGGGGCTGGGGCCTAAGCTCCCAACTTAACAGTGTGCACCACCATGCCTGGCTTAGAAGTGTTTTTACTTTAATATCTGATTTTTACAGACTGGCAGCTGAATCTACCTATGCATTTTGTTAGCTGTGGTGCAAATTTCCTGATTTTTCTACTTAGAAATAGATCATCTGCAAATTAAAGATGGCTAGAGTTCCTCTGATCGGTCTGTGTGCTTGGGTTTCTTTGCCTTCCTCGTGAACTTGCTAACCCTCCAGTGCGACAGTGGGCAGAAAGCTGCAGGCTGTGGGGACCTGGCGGATGCTCCTGCTAGTGACACTAAGAGGATGCGCAGGCAGTCAGGAGCACAGGGACCCTAACTCACCCGCGCATGCTGAACGCAACATAACCTGGTCGTCAACAGGAGAAACTAAGAGGATGCGCAGGCAGTCAGGAGCACAGGGACCCTAACTCACCCGCGCATGCTGAACGCAACATAACCTGGTCGTCAACAGGAGAAACTAAGAGGATGCGCAGGCAGTCAGGAGCACAGGGGTCCTAACTCACCCATGCATGCTGAACGCAACATAACCTGGTCATCAACAGGAGAAACTAAGAGGATGCGCAGGCAGTCAGGAGCACAGGGATCCTAACTCACCCGTGCATGCTGAACGCAACATAACCTGGTCGTCAACAGGAGAAAAGTCTAGAAGAAACCGAGAAGCAAAAACAATGTTTAGGACAGATGGAAAATGAGCACCAGACTCCCCTACTCCTAGCCCCCATCCCTGCAAGTGGCCACTGCAAACCGTTCACAATCAACAACCGAGTGTTAGAGAAACCGAGTCATGCCATCAGGCTGTACTCTTCAAACCCAACACGACAATAAGGACCAGGAAGCAGCCCACCAGTCACTCGGCAGGCCTCCTGTGGTCCTACCCTGGGGCAGCAAAGCTCAGGCTGCCTGGGGCTGAGGATTGAAACCTGCACAAGGGCTCAAGAACACACTTTCCCATGAGTTCAATTCGTATAGATTTTAAAATGAAAATCTAAACTTGCATGGGCTTGGAAATCCATGGTGCAAGGAACGTCTGCTATGTCTGGACACTGCACATAGCTACACTCCCTCTCGATCTCTCGACCCTCCCCCACTCCTGGTGTCTCAATACAGTCCAGAGTGGCCTCAGTCTGTGGGTCCTCTTGCCTTCACCTCCCGAGTGGTGGGGTTACAGGTGTGCACCATGTCATCTTGTTTATGTGGCACTGGCCTCAAACCCACGGTCTGGGGCCTGCCAGGCATGCGTTCTACCAGCCTCTGGGGCTTCTTTCTGTGTAAGCTGGAGTGGAGCCGTGGGGTTGCCCAGGATGATGTGCTAGGCCATACGTGGTGCGCTGATCGGGTTTTTGTTCTGTGGGGTCTTGAAGGAATCATCAGCAGTGGTGAGGACAACCAGGTGTGACCCAAGGCTCAGACACAGGGACATGAGTGTGTTGTCTCACCTGGCTTTGCTCCTGGGGTGTTTGGCAACAGGGGTAATAGGGAGGAAGGATGGGAGGGACCTGCCTAAGTCCCAGCAGCATCAAAGAAGTGTGAGCTGGAGGAGTATCCTAGCCTGTGGGGGCCTCATTTCCTGTGCCCTGTGTGGAGTGACAATCTAAGGGCAGCTGGGTTTCTGAAGCAATGCAGGCTAGGCACTCTCCCTGCCATGGCTACCTGTTGTGTGTCTGTAGGGAAGTTGGCTGTTACGTTCTTATCTCATGGGCTCAACTGATACAGCTAAGCTTGGAGCCATGCCCTGCCCTTGGTCCTTCTACCAGGGGCCAGGGGAGGGTGTGGACGGTGAAGTGGCAAGTCTAATCTGTACAAGACAGCAGTGGCAGAAGCTGGCATTGATGACGATGCCATCTGCGCTCACAGGCTCTGTTCTAAGCACTTACACGCATCCACTCTCTCAAACTTGACAACCACCTTGAGAGTGACTGTCTCTCACCTTGTCTGTGATTTGCAGGCCCAACAAAGAGGCTGCCCTTGAAATCCACTTCATCACAAGCATGCTCACAGAGTTACACAGACTGCTCACTATACCCAGTTTTGAAGCTTTCTGTGTTGCTTGTGAGCAGGTGAAATGGGGCAGTCACCATGGAGAACAGTTTGACAATGTCTCAACCATTAAGTATACAGTTATATCCAGCAGCATTCCACTTCAAAGCAAAGACTCAAGGGAAGGGAAACAAGACCTGGGACAGCTCCACACAAACATGTTCATGGCTGCACTAGACACAGGGCCAAGAGGTAGAAGGAGCCACGTTTCCATCACAGGTAAGTGTGTGAACAGAACAGAATCTGAGCAACAAAACATCGCGCAGCCTCAAAGGGAAGGAATCTGAACACATGGAACAGCCTTAAAAACTGCACAGAGAAATAACCCGACACAAAAGGACGAACTGCATGGTCCCTCTGTGTGTGTACCAAACCACAGGAGGCAGAAAGTAGATGGAGGTTTTCTCAGCTGAAGAGAGGAGGTTCCATAGGTACAAAGTTTCTGTTTGGAGTGATGAAAAAGCTCTCTCTGTCTGTCTGTCTGTCTCTGTCTCTGTCTGTCTCTGTCTCTCTGTCTCTCTCTCTGTCTCTCTGTCTCTGTCTCTCTCTCTCTCTCTCTCACACACACACACCCTTGGTGTCCGTGAAGCACTGGTTCCAGGCCCTCCCATGGAAACCTAACTGCATGATGTCCAAGTCCTTTGTGTAAATGAACAGCATTTCAATATAACTTATGGTCATCCTTCTGTGTACTTTAAATGGCTTCAGGATGGCTTGTCAGGTCTAGCACAGCGCCAGTGCTGTGAGAGCAGTCATTATACTCTATTGTCTAGGGAGCAATGGCAAATGTAACTTCTGCTGCTGTTTCAACGGAGGGTCCTTGAATTCACAATCCTCTTGCCTCCACTTCCCAGATGCTGAAATCATAGGTGTCAGATACAAGATTTGGAAAATAGTTTCATTCTGAAGTTGGTTGGACCTGGGAGCACTAAGCCCTGGATGTAGAAGGCAAGCTGTTCCTGTGTGTGCACATGAGGAGTTACTTCACAGGCTTCCGGTTTGTACTGAAAATGTATTGGTGGGGGTCAGAAAAAAGGCTTCTGTTTTGTTGGTCTGTTCATCCTTGGACTGGTTTCTGTCCTGGGTTCTAGGATTTGCTAACAGGACAGTTGACATCTCTGCCTGTAGCTAGCCGTTTTGCTTCTGTGTGTTGATGCTGTGTTGGCTGGATCCATATCTGGAGAGACACTGAGACTCTGAGATTCACGCTGCATGGTTGGGACTTGGTTTGCAGCATGGACCTGGTAAAAACACCTGTGCACAGATAAAGTGCTCGGGCCAAGGGCACTGAGGACACTCAGCTGTCATCCAGGTATCAGCACATCTACCTGCAGAACATTTCCATTGCCTCAAATTATACCCATCAAACAATATCTCCCCACTTTGCGCCTTTGGTCCCTGGAGACTATCGTTCTACCTTCTGTTCCCATGAACAAGACTCTGCCCCACTTACTTCACTTAGCACATGGTCTCCTATGTGGCCAGCTAGCACATAAGAATGTCTTTCCTTTCCAAGTCTAAATAATTTTCTACCATATCTATGTACTGTATTTTTCTTGCCTATTTTCCAGTTCACAGACATTTGAGTAACGTCTGCCTTTTGGCTATTATGAGTAGTGGTATGTTTGTTTGATGGCATGAAAGTTTCCTTGCAGACCTGTTAGATTCTCCATTCCCACACCTGCCAGTGACTGACTCTGACTCTTTTTGAAGAGCTGCTGTGTAGCTTCCACAATGGCTGTGCCATTGGCTTGGGTTTTGTTGTTGTTGTTGTTGTTTGTTTTGTTTGTTTGTTTGTTTTGTGCTTTAAGACAGAGTCTGCTATATAGTCCAGGTTGATCTCTTCCTGGTGATCTTCTTGCCTGAGTCTGCTCAATGCTGGGGTTATAGGCACTCTGCTTTTGCTTTTCTGGATAGTGGCCATTCTAATAGGTGTGCAGTAGCTTCTCATGGTGTTTTCTTTGGCTTTGGTCTTTGCTGCCAATTGAACCTGAGACCAAATATATAGTGAGTATATATATACCCTGCCACTCATCTGCCTGGGTTCTCCTTTTGTTACTATTTATCTGGTTTCCTATGTGTGCATACATGTGAGTGTGCATGAACATGTGTGGTGCCCATTGTGTATTCCTGAGGAGATCATGGGAGGATATTAGCTAGTTGGAGCTGTAGCTGGACTGGCAATGAGCAAGTCCCAGCGATCCTCCTGCCCCAGTGCTTGGGTCACAGCTGCTGGTACCACAATTGGCTCACATGGGTTCTGAGGATTTGAACTCAGGCCCCCATGGTCATGCCACAAGTGCTTTTACTGACTGAGCCATCTCTCTGACTTTTGGTTTGATGTGTATTCTGCCACTTACTAGGAACTGGGCCCTTTTTCATGGGCTGCTGGGCTGTTTTTGTACATCCTTAGAGAAATGTGTATTATGCCCTTTGTCAATGTTTGAATTGGTTCTTAAGTTCTCTCTCTCTCTCTCTCTCTCTCTCTCTCTCTCTCTCTCTCTCTCTCTCTCGACTAGACATTGACTAGAATTCAGTCAGTGTCTCACTGTGTAGTCCTGGCTAGCCTCGAACTCACAGAAATCCACCTACATCTGTCTCCGGAGTGCTGGGATTAAAGCCACGACTGGCTGTATTAGTCAGGGTTCTCTAGAGTAACAGAACTTATAGAATGAATCTCTCAATATATATAAAAAGGGAATTTATTAGAATGACTTACAGGCTGTGGTCCAGCTGTTCTAGCAATGACTGCCTGTGAACGGAAGACCCAAGAATCAGTCCCTGAGGCTGGGAGTCTCAGCTGCTCCTCAGTAGACACCGGAATCCTGAAGTGGGTTCTAATGCCCAAGAAGGAATGGACTTTCTAGAAAGGTGAGAGCAAGCAGGCAAAGAGCAAAAGCTTCCTTTCCCCGTGCCCTATATAAGCTTCCAGCAGAAGACGCGACCCAGATTAGAGGTGGACCGTCCTGCCTCAAAAGATCCGGATTAAACATGTCTTTCCATATCAAAGATTCAGATTAAAAGTGGATCTTCCCACTTCAAATTCAGCAAAAATTCTTCACAGGTCCCCATTTTTGAGTTTTAGTTAATTCCAGATGTAGTCAAATCTACAACTAAGAATAGCTATCACACTAGCTGAATTCTGATTTTTAAAAACGTAGTTTTCCATCAGGTCATAGTGATGCACACCTTTAATCCCAGCCCTAGGGGGGCAGAGGCAGGTGGATCTATGAGTTTGAGGCCACCCTGATCTACAAAACAAGTTACAGGACAGTCAGGGCTGTTACATAGAGAAACCCTGTCTGGAAAAATGCAATCTTCATCCTCCCTCCCTCCCTCCCTCCCTCCTTTCTTTCTTTCTTTCTTTCTTTCTTTCTTTCTTTCTTTCTTTCTTTCTTTGATAGAGTTTTGTATAGCCTAGGCCTGCCTTGAACACACTATGTACCTGAAAATGACCTTCAGCTCAGGTCTTCTCGTCTCCACCCATCACATGCTAAGACCATAGGTATGTATCACTATGTCCCCCTTAAGAAGCTGACTTTTTTTTAAAAGCTACATATATTTAACCTCTGCGTGCGTGTGTGCGTGTGCGTGTGTATGTGTAGGCATATGTGTGACATGACTTGGATGTGGAGGTTAAAGGACAATGTATGGAAGTCAGTTTTGGGCCCTAGGAGTTGAGCTCAGGTCAGCGAACATGGTGGTCAGCACCTTAACACACTGAGTGGTTTTACCAACCTGTTTCTGATTTTTTAAAAACCTGTATTTCACCTCGGTTTGTTTTAACAACTGAGACCTGTTTTATGTTAAACCTCAGAAGCAGAGAAAGAGATTAACAAGTCATATTTAAATGTTCTTTGTTTTTTAAACTGACATCGTCATTTTTAACAAGCAAGACTTGGGCTCTGCGTGAGTGGTCGGCCCCAGAGCGGGATGAGGGCCACAGGAGCCCTCTCAGCCCTGAGCAATGCAGAAGGCGGCCTGTGCACAGCCTCCAAGTGAAACTGCCTGGTCCTTTCTATCCGACCAGGACAGCAGCTGACCTCAGCCGCTGACGCTCTCGATCGGGGGTCGCGCTTCCTCTTAAGCAGTGACATCAGCCTCATCATAAACCTTGTTATCAGATCGAAGACCCTCTCTTCCTGTCAGCTTCAAAACAGTGACAGGAAATGGGAAAGGGGAAACCACGTGGGAGTCTGAGGCCAGTCGCTGAGCCTCTGGCCGCAGAGGAAGGAAATGACACAGGACACCTGTGCAGCGGCAGGAGCCAGGCTGGTCCCACTCGGATGTCATGCAAACAGTATGTCATGAACATACACTGAGCAAGGTCCCCACCCGCCCAGGCTGGTGATGTGGCTCCTAGAAATTCTCATCGCCACATGTTGTCCTCCTTCCAGAAACTTCTTTCGGGACACAAGTTCTTGCCTAACGTTTCCTTGGAAGTCATGAGCAAATGTCTCTTTACCGCACATAGGGTACCAGACCAAGGAAATAGTCCCACCCAAGTTCAGCTTGTGACCCAGTAAGTTTTCGGGAATTACTCACAGGAGCCTGGGTGGGAGCACTTACAGGTGGCAATTCCAAGGCAGCCACGTCACTGGAAAGTCCCATCCCAACTTGAGGTAGGACTCATGAAAGTTGTACCCCTGGAGCTCTGCTTTAGCTACCCTCCTTCCCTAGAATCCAGCACCCCACAGGACCATGAGCAACTGGGAGCCAGGAAGGAGTAAAGGCTGAAATTCCAGTGAGAGTCCACCAAGCCTACCCGCCTGCTAGTAAAAGGGTTATCAGAACCATCACCTGTGCCATCACGGGCTCTGCTCTTCTGCTTATTTCTTTGCATGGCTGTGGAGCCCAAGCATTTGCAGGGGAACAGTAGTAACCTGTGCCCCATGATGGCTGACTGTCATGTCACACCTGGAGGAAATCCCTTCACCCTACAGACGCTGAAATACAGTGTAGAATGATGCTTGCGGCTTGCTTCTAATTAATTCAAGGGTCAGATCGGGAATAAGACAGTACAAGACAATGTTAAATTATCTGGGACCTTTTGATTATCTGCCCCCTGGGCATGGAGAGATGAGAATTATTCTGTTGTGACACTTGCATTTTTTCTTTTTTTTTCTATTTATTTATTTATTTATTCATTTTTGAGACAGGGTTTCTCATAGCTTTGGAGCCTGTCCTGGAACACACTCTGTTGGCTAGGCTGACCTTGAACTCACAGAGATCCGCCTGCCTCTGCATCCTGAGTGCTGGGATAAAGGTGTGTGCCATCACTACCTGGCTCACTTGTAGTTTTCTATACAATTGTTTTCTATACAAGTTTTTAAAACTTTTTTTTATCCTGGTTTATTTTAGTTTGGGGCTCTTAATTTTTTTGAGGTTTATTTATTTCATTTTTTGTGCATGGGTGCTTTACTTGCCTGCATGTCTGTGCAGTATGCATGTGCAGTGCCTACAGAGGTTAGCAGAGGGCAGTGGGTCTTCTGGAACTGGAGTTAAAAATGGCTGGGAACCACTGTGTAGGTACCCAGGTCCTCTGAAAGAGCAACAAGAGCTTTTAACTGCTGAGCCATCTCTCCAGCCCTAGTTTTGGGGGTTTAGAGATGAGTCCTTATGTAGCCTCAAGCTTACCATGTAGACAAGATACCTTGAACTAATTTACTCCTGATCTGCCTTCACCTCCCAAGTGCTAGGATTAAAGGTTTGCACTGCCATACCCAGATAATAAACTTGTTTTTGTTTTTTGTTGTTGTAATATTAAGTTGGGGGCATCACCCCAGCCCTCTAACACCCCTATATCCAAGAAGTCTGGGATGACTGGAAGCCACTGGCCTGGGAGTTGCCCCAGTCCGGACTCCAACTCCCAGCCTGCCAAGCACTGACCTCTCGGGGAGGGTCAGGACCACTCCCACAGGCTATTTAGGCTTGTGTTGGAAAAGGAAAGCGTGGTTTTTGGGTTTGCTTGGGTCCCCCCCTCCATCTCTCTCTCTCTCCCTCACCATGCTC
This sequence comes from Ondatra zibethicus, assembly GCA_004026605.1. NCBI lineage: Eukaryota > Metazoa > Chordata > Mammalia > Rodentia > Cricetidae > Ondatra > Ondatra zibethicus. Next base: position 54,659 of record PVIU01008935.1, on the reverse strand, counting down.
CTGGCCACCCAAGAGTGCTGCATTTATTAAACACAGGCATTTTAATTTGGTCTAATCTTGTTTGATTGGCATTCTTTTGAGTCAGCAGAGCAGCTTCTCTTAAGAGTAAACCAAACAGTTGTTGTTGCTTGCTTGTTTTTTGGGACAAGGTATCTCTAGGTAACAATCCTGGAACTCGCTCTGTAAACCAGGCTGAATTCACAGAGATATCCCCCCTCCCCCGCCTCTGGAGTGCTGAGATTAAAGGTGTGGCCACCACCATCCAGCTAATAAATTTGTTTTTAAAAAGGAAGGCCAGGGGCCTGGAGAGAGGCTTAGCAGTTAAAAGCATGTGTTGCTTTTTCAGAGGACTAAGGTTCACCTCCTAGCACCCACAATTAGGTAGCTTGAAATCATACAACTATAGTTCTGGTAAATCCAATGGCCTCTTCTTGCCTCCAGAAACACTAAGTATGCATATGATACACACACACATATATGTAAGCAAAATAGTCATACACATGAAATAATCTTTAATGGGGGGGGTGAGGGCTGGGCATGGCTCGTTAGTAAGTGCTTGCACTAGGATTTGCATGATTCTGATCCCTAGCACCCATTAATCCTGCCAGTTGAGAATAAGACCACTACCATGATTTTGAGCCAAATCTGAAGCAAACTTTAATTAAATTCTAGCCAGGATGATGGACTCTGGCCAGTCCATTCCAGGGTTCCAGGAAATGGTGACGAGTCACATTTTGCAAAGGCTTATAAATACTAACCCATAAGGCTAAGTATTTCCCATCAGGTCCAATCAGGGGCAAGCATATAACCTGATGTACTTCCTGCCTGTGAACCTCCTGCCTACATCCAATCTGGGGCAAGCATACACTCTGATGTATTTCCTGTCTACACATATGAATGAGCACATCCTGTGTAGTTGGGTCAAACAAACTTGTTTAGGGGAATTAAAACATGTGGTTTCTTATCTTACATAAACAATAGCCTCCAGCATTTCAGGAAGTATCTGTCCTTGGACAAGGGGTTTACCAGTAAGAGGCATTTTTGCTTTATGAATTTCTTAGGTACAGTAATTAAAGCTTAAAACATAACTTTGTCTCTCATACACCCGTTTGAAATAATCAGGCTTGGAACAATTAGAGAGATGTCCAATAGCTAAGAGATCTTGCTTCTTCTTCTTTCTCCTCCTCCTCCTCCTCCTCCTCCTTCTTCTTCGTCTTCTTTTTTTGTTTGTTTGTTTGTTTTATTGAGACAGGGTTTCTCAGTAGCTTTGGAGCCTGTCCTGGAACTCGCTCTATAGACCAGGCTGGCCTTGAACTCACAGAGAGCCACCTTCCTCTGCCTCCAGAGTGCTGGGATTAAAGACATGCAAACTGCCCCCCAGCCAAGAGCACTTGTTCTTATAGAGGACCAGGGTTCAACACTCACATGGAGGCTCACAACCGTCCATAACTCCTGGTCCAGAGGATTCAATGCCCTCCTATGACCTTGGTGGGAACCAGGCACATAAGTGCTGCACAGAGAAACATGTAAAGAAACCACTCATACACAGAAAAATGAAGTAAATGTAACAACAACAACAAAATCAGGTTCAGAGTTATCTGGTCCCAAGAAATCCCTTTTCCCAAAGCCTGGCTTAGAGATGTGAGTAAAGAGCTTCTACCTTCAAAAAAGAAGCATTCTCCTTACCTCTGGCAAAAGGAACCTCTGGCTTTTCCATTAATGTCTGTCTGTGCAGCCTGTTAGCATATCAAGGTCGACGTCATCTTCTAGGCTCCTCCAATCCCCACTCACAAGTACCTATTTTACACTTCGATTCCTCCACCCCAGTGCACAGGTTCCCCTCCTCCCAGGCAGCTGTTCCCTTTTAAGACTCTGGAAGAACCCCTCTCCCGCTTTTCTCTGCTTTCCTTAGTGGTTTGGATTAAACTTTTTGCTTTTCTACCTACACAGTGGCTATTTTGGTTTCAATACTGCTCCCATTTCATTCAGCAGTGAGAACCTGTAATCCCAGCAATGTGGACGCAGAGACAGGCAGAACCCTGGGGCTCCCCATCTAGCTACTCCAGCAGTCTAGTTCTAGTTGAACTCCAGGTTCAGTGAAAAATTTCAGAAGCTAAGGTGAAGGGCTGCAGAGACTGCTCAAGGGTCAGAGCACTTGTTCTTGCAAAAGACCTAAGTTTGATTTTCCAGCACCCACTTGGCAGTCCACAGTCATTCCTGTCTCCAGATCTGCTGCTCTGTTCTGTCCTCTTCAGGCGCCATGCATGCTCAAAGTGCATATGCGTACATGCGGGCAAAATACTCACAGCATAAACTAAGATTAATAAATCTTAAAAAAAATCAAGTGGAGAATGCTAGAAGAGACCTAATATTGACATCTAGCTTCTGCACATGTGCATGCACACACACACACGCACACACACACATGAAAATGTGCACACATATACTCACTAAAAAAGGTAAAAAAAAATTAAAAAGAAAGCTTACACCTCTCTCTTTTGTTATTGTTTTCTTTCTATTTATTATTTTAACTTTACATGTATGGATATTTTGCCTGCATGCATGTGCGTATGTTTACCATGTGTTTACAGTGCTCTCAAAGACTGGAAAGAACCAGGTTCTCAGAACTGGAGTTACAGATAGTTGTTAGCCACCTTGTTTATGCTGGGAACCTAACTATGGTACCATCTCTCCAACCAGTGTCCTTGTTTATTTCCTAAACATAACATTCTCTGTGGGGTTTGAACACAGGGCAAAACATATGCTAAGTGTTAGAAGCAAGCAAAGAATAATCACAAACACAAGAGTGTTTTGGCATGGTATCTTACTTAGGGTTTCTATTGCTGTGAAGAGACATCAAGACCATGGCAACTCTTGTTTTTTGTTTGTTTGTTTTTGTTTTTTTGAGACAGGGTTTCTTTGTGTAGCCTTGGCTGTCCTAGAACTAACTCTATAGACCAGGCTGGCCTTGAACTCACAGAGATCTGCCTGCTTCTGCTTCCCAAGTGCTAGAATTAAAGGCGTATACTACCACTGCCTAGCAACCGTGGTAACTCTTATAAAGGAAAACATTTAATTGGGGTGGCTTACATTTTCAGAGGTTTAGTCCATTGTCATCATGGTCTGACATGGTGGCATACAGGCAGGCATGGTGCTGGAGAAGGAGCTGAGAGTCCTACATTTTGACTCTTAGACAACAGGAAGTGGTCTGAGACACTGGGCATGGCTTGAGCATATATGAGATCTCAAAGCCCACACCCACAGTAACACACTTCTCCAACAAGGCCATACCTCCTCCAACAAAGCTACCCCTCCTAATAGTACCAGTGTAATAGATTAAGTAAAATGCTGCAGCTCCCTGAGTGGCTGCAGTGGCAGTGGGCCATGAGACCACACCGCAGGTCCCTGAGCAGGGGCAGGCAGCAGGCAGGGAGACAGACAGTAGGCAAGAGACAGAGAGATAGTCACGCCATGCAGAGTGAGGTTAGATATTTATTTAGTGGGTTATGGAAGGGAAAAGGGAGAAGGGGAAAAGAGGAGAGAGAGAGAGAAAGAAAGAAAGAGAGAGAAGGGGGAAGGGGAGAAGTGGGAGAATGGAGGAGGCAGAAGCTGCCTCTTGGGGGGGAAGAGACTCAGGTTGGAAGCTGAAGAGCAGCTTGTCTCGGCAGATGGGAGTGGGGGAAGGTGGGGGGTGGGGTGGGTGTAGCTTTTCTCTTAAAGAGACAGGACAGATCATTACAGAGAGTCCTTATGAGCTTCTGAGGGCTAATTACATTCAAGCTACCACACAAGGCAATTTTTGTTGTTAAAAGGGTTCACCATGTCCCAAGTGGGGCTAGCAAGAACACTGGAGTAGGTTGCTTACTTGGGTTTTATTTCAACATAGGTGTTGACTGTGTCCTTTCTCCATTAGCTACATCTTTGGCAAGTTTTAAAAGTATTGGTGCAATGGTGAAACAAAGGTGAGGACTGGGCTGCCCCAGGCCAGAAAGTTCTGGAATATAAATTTCCCAAGCCCATAATCTCTATTACCCTGAAAAAACTTTGACTTATGCAAAGTCCAAACCCAATTCATAGATCTTTCTGGGGAATATTGGCCCTTGCAGTACAAGCTATCCTAAAAAAACCAAAACATTTCCACACTAAGCAAGCTCCTGAAGTCTCAATAGACTAGGCCTGGCCTCCCATCCCAGGATGCTGATTAAAGAGACAGGGAACAGCAGAAAGTAGAGAGAAGAATGTTGCTGGGGAATTGTCCATACAGCTGACCCACTGTGCCAATAAAGGAGCCTTGAATCTAAGACAAAGTCAGCAATTTGCTGACCAGGATTAGCCATAAAGTTCTTGGAGGACTTTGTGGGGTGGTTAGACAGAACAAGAAGACACTTGGGAGGAGTTTGGGGGACTTTTTTGATGCTGGAGGTTCTTGAAAATCCAGGAAAAGGGTCAATCACTTTGCTTTCCTTGGACTTTTTAGGTCTTTATCTCAATTTCTGACTCCTGAGTTTTTATTATACTAGAACAAATTAGGCAATTGTTTTATGTGGCAGTTACAGAAGAATTAATCAGTTTGCATGGCGAAGAACAAAGAGAGGGGCCAAGTGACCCCACGTTCACCTTTGGGGTGCTGCTATGAGTTTCAAATTTAAATGGATGAAGACTTATGGCACAGAAGAGGTATAAGTAACTAAACTGTCCAAGGATTCCGCTCTGGTCCTACCAGGTGGCCTGGAGGAAGTTGTTAATTGTTAAGGCCCCAGGCAGCCAATCAGATTCCTACAAGATCTGCCTCAGGGTGTAGCCTCTGCACCATAAATTAAATGTTCCCAGCCTGGGGGTGGTGGTGCCTCTTGGTCTCAATTTCCCAGAACTCAAGAGCCTGCAGGTTGAAGACGTTGACTTTTCTTTATGCCCCTAGCTAGGGTGGGGATTTGGCTAGGCTGGGTGTGAGGCAAGACAGGCGCAAAACAAAGGCAGAAAAGCACTTTGTCCTGGGTTAGCGAATGTGGCTCAGGCTCGGAGATAGCACCTGTCCTTGCAGCAGCTCCAGTGACCTTGGGCAGTAACACTTGCCCAAGGATTCAGAAAAACCCTGCCCCGCTATAGTTAGTGAAGTCAGAAAAGGGTTATTCATTCTGTGTATGCTAACTGGGAAATGATCCGGTGCCAGGGTGGCAGATGTGTGAGCTGATGGTGCTGCAGACATGTTAGGCAAGTCCTGCTGATACCAGAGATGGGGGTTCCCTCCTAGTGTTCTTGGTCTCATTAATTAAAAAAAAATTAAGAATGGACTCAAATAGAAACTCGAGGAAATTTTTTATTTTATTTTATTTTTTAATATGTATGTATGTCTGTGTGCCATATGTGTGTAGTACCCGCAGAGGCCAGAAAAGGGCATCAGATCCCCTGGGACTGCAGTTATAAAACCCCTATGTGGACTCAACGAAACTAACCCAGGTTCTCAGGAAGAGCTGTTAATAGCTGAGCCATCTCTCCAGCCTCATGAGGAAAATTTTATTAGTGTTTAAAGGAAGAAAATGCCAGGGTAGTTAATCTGTAGATCTCAACCGCTACCCAGAGAGAAGGAAAAAGCCCTGCCATTGGAGCCTCATGGAGGCAGACACATGGCCAAATCGTGGGAGCTTTAGAGGAAGAATAAGGAAGCCCAAAATTCTGAGGACACCAAAGTGTTAAGGGAAGCTGTTGTTGGGGTTTCTGTCCTGCTGGGTTCCGCAGTTGTTAAGTCCCAAAGAAATCACACAGAGGTCTACATTAGTTATAAACTGATTGGCCCATTAGCTCAGATGTCTTATTAACTCTGATAACTTATATTAGCCAATTATTCTTGTCTGTGTTAGCCGCGTGGCTCGGTACTTTATTCAACAAGGCAGTCACATTTTACTTCTTCTGTGGCTGGGTCAGGACTGCAGAGGAATGGGCTTCCTTCTTCCCAGAATTCTCCTGTTCTCATTGCCCCACCTCTACTTCCTGTCTGGTTGTCCTTCCTATACTTCCTGCCTGGCTACTGGCCAATCAGCGTTTATTTAAACTATAATTGACAGAATACAGACCATTGTCCTACACCAGGAAGCCACTTAGAAAAGAGACAGACAAAAAGGAGAAGTCCTGCCAGGTGTGGTGACGCAAGCCTATAATCCCAGCACTCAGGAGGCAGAGGCAGGTAGATCTCTGTGAGTTCGAGGCCAGCCTGGGCTACAGAGTGAGTTCCAGGACAACCAGGGCTACACAGAGAAACCCTGTCTTAAAAAAAGAAGTCATGCTTTTCTGAATAATCCAGAAAATTAGGCAGACTTAACACACCTGTGTGGCTGTGGCCATGTACGCTACTGTGCTGGGGAAGGAATTTCAGGTAAGGAAAACAGAGAATCTCATTTAAGGGCAAACATTCCATCCATTTCCTCAGTAGGGCTTAAGGTAAGCCCACCTTCTCAGAGGTGTTCCCTTTGCCAGGTGAGTGACCCACCAATGGAATGTCAGGTATCTACCCAGGCCAGAGACACCATTCTCTTGATCAGAAGGAATTTGTTTTGGCTTTGTTTCTTTTCAGTGGGCCTTTACTATTGCTCTAACACTGTGACTGAAGTTTTAGGGGAAAAGCTGAGGCTCCAACAGCCCTGGCAAGGTTCAGCCACCTCTTACAACACTCAATAAAGGGTAAAGATGAAAAGCAAAGAAAAGAGATGGAACTAGTGTGCACTGGGAAGAGAAACAGATGAAGGGACCTAGTAGTCCTAGGGTCTTCTTGGGGTGCTTTGTAGATACAAAAGGCCAAAAACAAAAGCTAAGTTCCAACACATCAACAGCCAGGCCATGGTTACCTGGAGCCTCACTTCAGGGACTTAGAACATTTCATGCAAATATTTACAGTCTATTTAGGGTCCATGTTGTCCTACCCGAAAGGCCAGTGTAGAGGACAGCTTGACAGGGTTTGAAGGTACACATATGTAATTCCCGCACTTGGAGAGTCAGAACTTCAAGGCCAGCAGTGGCTACATCATGAATTTTAGGTTAACCTGGTCTACATGAAACCCTGTCTCAAAACAAAACAAAACACAAGAAGTCATGTAGAGTGGTACAACCCTGTAATCTCAGAACTTGGGTACAGGCAAGAGGATCAGGAGTTCAAGGTCATTGTCTTAGGGTTTCTATGGCTGTGAAGAGGTACCATATATACATACCATACACACACACACACACACACACACACACACACACACACACACACACACACATTATGTCTTTATAAGACAACTCTTATAAAGAAAAACATTTAATTGGGGGGTGACTTCCTGTTCTCCAGGCTCATTCTGTTGCCCAGGAGCTGTGAGAGCTCTTGTCCCAGGAAGGCAAAGGCTGAAGAGGGGCAGACCAGGCAGGGTGGGTCCCAAGCTGGGGACAGGATGGCTTGCTGTAAGAATTGTATTTAGAAAATGTGGGCTTTGCCCTCACACAGGTTCATTTATCATGTCCCAACTTCTTACAAGTGTAGAGAGACCTCTGTCAATTTGGGGGCAGCCTTTTTTTTTTTTTTTACAAGCGTCAGGGTGCATGTGGCATGGAGTTGAGTTCAGCCTCTAGCCCTCAAGCAGGGGCCCAGACACCCTTTCACCCAAACCCCAGTGGGTCTGAACAGAGCCTGCAGCCCTCTCGGAGACTGGGAGCCGAGGTGGGAGAGGAGCAGTAAGTCTTCATGGGCATGACTGTCTGTATGTGTGCCAGAATCATTCACTGCTTCTTCTGGAAGATACTTCCTGGGTGCCTACGCCCTTCACAGACATCACGGAAGTGGCTTCTCAGCAGATTCGGTGAGTGAATGGGTGAGGGAGTGCTACATGGGGTGGCCAGTGTCAGAGGGGAGGGGCAGGAGAGGGACAAGGCTCTGGGTTGCATAGGTGCAGCCACCCTGAGGTCACTGACTGTGGCTCTGAGTGAGTGGGAGCCATAGCAGGTGTGGAGAGAGGAGGGCAGGGGTCTTGCCTTCCCTCAGACGTCACTGGTGAGAAAATACCTGAATGACCGCTGTTTGACCTTACGTCAGTGTTCCACGGGGTTTCCTAGGCAAGCTGTGACATGATGAGGGCTCTAGAGATTGAGGGTTCTTATACAGCTTCTGTGTGGATCCAGGCCACTTGGAGGTCTGTCCAGATTGCAGGGTGGAGAGGCCGTGGTCCCGACCACTACTAACACCCCAGCCTCCACTCAAAGCCACTGTGCTCAGTTCTCAGAGCTCCAGGACTGTGACTCATCAGGGTCCAGGAGCACCCTGACCTGCTCCAGATGCTTGGCTTGGGGACTCATTCTTGGGAAATTCCAGCTCCTTGAGTACTACCCAAACAGGAACGCAAGTGACTCCACCCAAACTCTGACTAAGCTACCCCAGAGAAGTGGTGGTGGGGTGTACAGACCTTATAGTCATTAACATAGTACCCACAACTCTCCAGTTCCTATAGTAAATGAAGCTCAAGTGAGGAAGGGACAAAACAGACGTGCAAACCATGGAGCCAAGTCGAGGCTGCCTGGCTTCTGCTGCCATTGTGAAAGAAAAACGACAGAGGTATTTGGATTCTATGAAGTGGCCTGTGTGTGCGTGCACGTGTATGTGTACCTGCTTGTGCATTTGTGTGTGTGTGTGTGTGTGTGTGTGTATACATACAGAGGCCAAAAGTCAACATTGGCTTCTTCTCTCTGACTCTCCATATTGTTTTTGAGACAAGATTTCTTCCTTGCTTCCGTCCCTTCCCGACATTTGGGTTACACTTGTACTTTCATGCCCTGCTCTTTACTTGGACACTGGAGAATCAAACCCAGGTCCTTGTGGTTGTGCGGCAGGCACTTTATCCACTGGGCCGGCTTTTTGTTTGTTTGTTTTTGAGACAGGGTTTCTCTGTGTAGCCCTGGCTGTCCTGGATCTTGCTCTGTAGACCAGGCTGGTCTTGAACTCAGAGGCTCTCTTGCCTCTGCCTCCCATTTGCTGGGGTTAAAAGCATGCACCACCATGCTCAGTCCAGTCCCCCTTTCTTTGAGAATGTGTCACATGTAGCCTAGGCTGTCCTTGAACACGTAATGGAAGATGACTTGAAATTTGTTGATTTTCATGCCTCTACTTCCCAAGTACTGGGATTAAGATGTGCACAAATTGCTGAGGGTCAGTCCCAGGACTCTCTGCATGCCAGCAAGAACTACAACAATCCTCCACTGAAATAAAATTTCCAAAAGGCTAATCCATTGAGACAAGAAGTTCATTAGAGGTTGAGAGGGTCAGGGTGGGACATGTAACTGTTCAAAGGTCACAGGGCTTCTTTGTGTAATGTTGCAGTGTCTTGACATTGATAGGCTGATGAGAGCTGCACAGCGCTGGGAAGACACAAGAGTCGTCATCAAGAGGAGACAACAACAGACGGGTGGTGGTGGCACACACCGTTAGCACCCGGACTCAGGAGGTCAAAGCAGGTGGATCTCTGTGAGTTCAAAGCCAGCCTGGTCTACAGAGCAAGTTCAAGGCCAACAACAAATGTTTATGTGCAGGTGGAGAAGGGGAACCATTATTTTCTGCTCCTGGGGATGAAAATTAGCAAAGCCATTATAGAAATTAAATGTGGGCCTCGCAAAAAATTAATAGAATTACCATATGAGCCAATTCTTCCACTCCTGGATACATACCCAGGGATACCTGTGCATCATGTTTACTGATGCACTATTCACAACAACAAGAAAATGGAGCCAGCCCAGATGCCCATCAAGACATGATGGGATGACAAAAATGTGGCATGTATACACAGTAGGTTTATTTAGCTGGAAATAAAATGAAATGTGCAAGAAAGTGGGTGGACCCGGAAAGCATTATGTGAAGTGAAGTTACTCAGACGCAGAGAAAAACAATCACATGTTCTCTCTCATATATGGATGCTAGATTTAATATATATGTGTGTGTTTGTGAGCAGAGGGGAAGTGAATACTGCCTGTGAGTAGAAAGGAGGCGCTAGATTGGGGAAGAGAGGTACTGAGGAAAGGCATGAGTGAGTGAGAAGGCCACAGTTGTCCTGGAAACAGGAGCTACAGGGAAGGAAAGGTACACGGTGAGTTTGGGAGAAGGAATAAAAACCAATTTTGTTTGAAAATGCCAGAGTGAATCCTAATACTTTGTATGATAATGTCAACAACAGCAGGGCAAGAAGGGAGTGGCCAGAGAGGAGGAACACTCTTGAATGGTGGCTTGCCTTCGGAACTGGTGTCAACTGCTAAATAAATGCAGACTAGATCCTCAAGTGCCCCCACCACAGGAGAAGAAATACTACAGGAAAATTAGAATTAACAGCTTGGAGCACACGGAGACCAAGGGGACCTCTAACACGTCAGAGGAACAAAGGGAATTCGATGGAACAATGGAAGACATGTCAGTTGCTCTGACAGAAGTGTACTGTGTGTCTGTCATCCTGGCACTCAGGAGATAGAGAGGGAAGAGCAGGAGTTCAGGGCCAGCCTGAGCTACATCGGACCCTGTTGGAAAGGAACGCGAAAGGACAGCATAGGGAAAATGCCCTTTGCTGCCAGGGGTGTCTCGGAGGGCTGGAGGCTCTGATTAGGGACCGTCTAGCACTGGGTGAAGCATGTTCTCTAACACTACTGTGGTCTGTTTGCTTGGACGGGACTAACAAAACATGCTGGACAAGTGTTCTTGTCTAAGAGGCTAGCTGTCCTTGTCCTGATTTGTGTATTAGGCTGTAGTTTGGAACATTTTCTTGTGAAGGTTTCCTCATGATTAATCCAGGTCCATTTTGCCAAGGTTTGGTACAAGTGGTTCTGTAGTAATGAGGCGCGCGGGCTTGCTTTTGGTCCTAGCGGCCACCCAGCTCCCGCCGCCCGGTGTCTGGCTAGCTTATACCCGAAATAATTACATGGAAACTGTATTCATTGAAATATTGCCTGGCCCATTAGCTCTAGCCTCTTATTGGCTAACTCTCACATATTTGTTTAACCCATTTCTAATAATCTGTGTGTCACCACGAGTCGTGGCTTACCGGGAAAGATTCAGCGTGTGTGACCTGGCAGGCTTCATGGTGGCAGCTCTCTCTAACTCTGTCCCCTTCCCAGTATCCTGTTCTCTTTCCCTGTCTATCTAAGTCCTGCCCTATCAAAAGGCCAAGGCAGTTTCTTTATTAACCAATAAAAGCAACCCAAATACAGAAGGACCCTCCTACACCATGGTTCCCTTTTGAATCTGATTACTTTTATACAAGCTACCAAGGATGGGATGTGGAGGACCAAAGCCAGACAGAGGGATACAGGGGATGTAGGGGTTTGAGTGAGAAGTGACCTCCTAGACTCAGGTATTTGAACACAATGCCCAGTTGGTGGCACTGTTTGGGATGTTATGGAACCCTTAGGAGGTGGAGTCCCACTGGAGGAAATACATCATTTGGGGTGGGCTGAGAGTTTATAGTTGGCCGAACTTTCAGTTCACTCTTCGTGCTTCATAATGGTTGAAGATGTGATCTCTCCTGCTCCAGTCACCTGCTGCCATGCCTCCCTCACCATGATGGACTCTCCCTCTGGAACCATAAACCAAAATGGGATATCTGGTCATGCTTTTGGTTAACATGTTTTAACACAGCAACGAAAAGCAACTAATATAATGAACATCTTTGAGGGCCAGAGCCCTATGGAAGCTTCCAGAGGGACCCCAAGGTGTTTGGTAGAGGCATTGGTTCAGGACCCAAGACAGGTCAGCTAATGAAACCCAGACAGAAGAGAATGGAAGATAAGATCCCCTTAGAAAATGCACTCTCCTCCTGACTTACCCCATTACAGAACCACACCTCAAACTAAGAACCTTCTAGCAATGTTTCACCACCAGGTTTCATGGCTTTCTCCCAACAGAAATGATTTCCATGGTGTTTTAGTGCCTGGAAGACTGGAAGCTCCCACATATCAGGCACAGCGTCCACAAGAGCTCTACCTCACCCTTCATGACTTCAACTCATCTTGTCAAGTTTGACAGAAGTGACTCCATTTTGAATTTCACAAAGCTATCAAAAATGGGAGGTTTGGGACCAAAGCTAGGTTGAGGGGCTCAGCACTCTGTACTCTTCATGTTCAGACAGCATCTTGTTAACATTGACAGCCCTTCTGTCCCCTAACTGGTGACCTGGGAAACCTAGGCTCTTGATATTAGCAGTGACATGTCCTGAGCTGTCCCTGGTGATAACCCTTTTCAGTTCAATAAAAGGCTCTTTCTCTAACATTAATAAACTATACACAATAAGAACAATTATTGGGTAAAGATTACATTCACAATGTCCAGTCCATTTGTATTTGGCAACTTTGGAGAAGCTACTCTATTTCATATACTATCTTGGTGAGTCCAAAGTTTTGTACCTAAATTGCCTTCTATCATAACTTGTATTACCAACTTAAAAATATCTTTTTAAACATTAAAACAACTTAAGCTTTTATTTCTCTCGACCTCCATCAACTTTATATCTCTTTGAAGAGTTTCTTTTCTGAATTTGATTAACTAGGAAAAATATAAAACTATAACTATCTAGTCTTCAACACCATCATAGATCTGAGAATAAAATACTACCTGATTAAATAGTAAGTATAGAGTAAGCAACTTCCAAAACTATATAAATAGCCACCTAAAACTCCTCTGAAACACTGGAGATTTCATTTTTGGCCTACAGGCCTGACAGACTTTTATGTGAAGCAGGAATTTTGAAGGATTGTCCTACCTTGTCTTGACAAAGTTTAGAAGTCAACTTCCTTTCTGTACTACTCATCCAATTTGGATAGCATACTGTCAGCAGTTGAAGAAAGGGCAGTTTCTTGCCCAGTGGCTAGCTTTGCCACATTTGAAGAAAGCCCAATATGAAGATTCTTTGATGCCCATCATCTTCTTTAAAGTAGATTGGTGGTGCCAGGAGCAAGCCTGTCTCATTGTTATACAAAGACTTTGGTTATTAAAACATCTTAAATGCCATATTTTATAGATCTCTGAAGTGTTTGAAGACCATATCTCTATCTAAAATATAACTATTTAACCTTGAAAACATACCTAACATGACTAAAAATTTGAATGTTGTAGATGACTAACTACTAACCTGAATTTCTTAATCATCCTAAAGAGTTTGTAGTAATAGCTTTCAAGATCTAGAACTTTAAATTTTCAAATGAACTACACAGGAACTATACCTTAAATAAGAGTAGAAACATATATACAGTATGTTGTAAGACAAATAACCTTAAATTTGTATCAATATACAAAAATCCATATCAATACAAAATATTTGAGAATAGCAGTAGTTGCTTTTCAGTTTAAAAGCAGATTCAATAATTTACCCTTTTATCCTGTCATTCCTATATCCCCCCCCCTTTTCTTTTAATCCTGTACCCTTCTTTTTTTCCAAATACTAGATGGGGAGAAAGAAAGACAGGGAGGAAAAAAGAAAGAAAGAGATACTTAAATTTAACCTCCTTTGTTTTGTTTTCTTCCTGACCATGACCAATAACAACGTGTAACCAACCCTTCTAAATGATGACAAACATCCATAACTCACCAAATAACCAAAAATTACCTATCTCACCTCTCAGGAATGTGGACATTATGTTTTTAAAATTGCTTCTTGATGTCTGGGGGGACAGCATCTTTAGGGGACCTTGAGAAAATTGGGATGATGGTCCTGGGAGAGCTAGCTGTGTCATTTGTTGTCAGTCAGTCTCTGTGTGATGGGAAAGTGCACAGCTTATCTGAAGTCCAAGCTGGCTGGAGTGGTCTGTGAGGCTGGACCCTCTCAGCTCTGAAGATGCCCTGAATGCAGATTTTTTGAGAAAATGACAACAAAGGCATTCTGTGAGGCTGGATCATCTGGGCTATTTGACTTGTCTTCATTGATGTCTGGTCCTTTTGTTCTGGAAACATCCAAACTTTTAAAGGTAACATATGTATCTGCATTAACACAAGTATGGAATGTGTGGTATGCACAAATCAGCTAAAGATAATTTTTTTTAGATATAAACTGATTGGCCCATTAGCTCAGGCTTCTTATTAATTCTTACATTTTATATTAGCCCATTATTCTAGTATATGTTAGCCACATGGCTCCATACCTTTTTCAGCAGGGCAGGTCACATCTTCCTTCTTCAGTGGCTGGTCAGGACTGGCGAGGAATGGGCTCCCTCCTTCTCAGAATTCTCCTGTTCTCATTGACCTGCCTCTACTTCCTATCTGGTTGCCCTGCCTATACTTCCTGCCTGGCTACTGGCCAATCAGCATTTATTTAAAACATGATTGACAGAATATAGTCAATTATCCAGCACCACTTCCCCCTCTTTTTTTTTTTTTAAACCAAGACCCTCCATAGTCCAATTTTTGGGAATGTGGGCATAGTATTCTAGGCTACTTCCTGCTGGTTGAGGGTAATGATAATCTTATGGGGACCTAAAGAAAATTTTTAATTATGATCAAGTCCTGACTGGACTATCCTGTGAGGCTTGATCAACTCAGGCAGCATCTTGAATCTGTTCTGGATGTAGAACTCAGACATCTGGGCCATCTGTTCCAATTGGAGATTTCTCAGGTGATCTTCCTTGATAAAACTGATTTTTCTTAACTCAGAATGAATATACAGCCTCTCATTTCCTGTGGAAACAAAAGCAAAATCTCTTGTCCAAAGTAACATACCTTTTCACTTCAATTTTGTAGTCAAGGTATTTTCAAAATACCTATTTTGGATTAATTCAGCAGCATTTATAAACAAATATCTTTTAGCAGCTGTTGCTCCTTCCTCAGCATTCAAACAATTCAAAGAGAGCAAAATAACATACAGTATCAAGATTCTCTGTGTATTTTTCATCTTTCCGTGGCTTTATTTTAACCTCTATTTCTTTTATTTTTACTTTTACTTTTTGAGACAGGTTCCCTGTATATCTTTGGCTGTCCTGGAACTCCCTCTGTAGACCAGGCTGTCTTTGAACTCACAGAGATCCACCTGCCTCTGCCTCCCAAGTGTTGGGATTAAAGGTGCGTACCACCAAACCCAACTACTCTCTTTTTTATTTTGAAGACTTTAACCTCTTCTTTACTCTCCAAAGTAAATATAAAAATTTTTAACCACAGTAAACTATTTAGAGGTTTTTTCGCCTTTGAATCTCTCTATACTATATATCTCTCTCCTTTTCTGACCACATGAGCCTTTAATTTTCTAAGCAATATGGGTAAGATTAAAGCCATGGCTTTGACAGCTGGATCCAGCCCATTCCTTAGGTTTCTGAGATTCCAGCCTCATGGCAGAGGTACCGGCTGTAGCCATGTTTATTGCCACAACTCTATGGCATTTCAAAGGTCCTTGCCAGCAAGCAAGCTGCAACAGTGTGTCCACAAACAACACTCAAATGCTCTCTCTGTAGCTGAACATCCTGCCTCAGAAAGTCAGAGTTTGCACTGGCAGGATGGCCCAGAAAGCCGGCATTTTAAAACAGTGCAGCTTTTTTCCTGCTACAGCTGAAAACCAAAAAGCATGCAGTCAGCTTTTCATCAACACCGTTTAAGTGTTTCGTGGCAGGACCTCTTTAAAAAGCTGCAAGGTTTTGCAGATAAAGCTGAGTCAGGAAGCCTCTCTTAAATGAGAACACTTGCTTGCCTCTAGCAAGAGGAGCAGACCCAAGAAATTGCTGCTACCAAGAAACCATGCTTTACTCTATTCTTTTCTGTCTAGAATTACTTCCCAAGTTGTGTCAGGCTTTATGTGGATGCAGTTGTCCACGTGGGTGCCATTTGTAACATGAGGGCCTGCTTGTTGGGATTTCCATCCTGCCCAGTTCCCACTGTTTTTAGGTCCCAAAGAAAATCACACAGAGAATCTACATTAGATATAAACTGATTGGCCTATTAGCTCAGGCTTCTTATTAAGTCTTACAACTTATATTAGCCCATTATTCTTTTATATGTTAGCCACATGGCTCAGCACCTTTTTCAGCATGGCAGGTCACATCTTCCTTCTTCGGTGTCTGGACAGGGCTCTAAAGATCATTTTTTGTTGTTGTTGTTCTATGTTTGAGCAAATAAAAGGCATCTTAAGTTTATTTGGACTGAATAACCAAACTGTAACATAAATCTCCATCCATGTCATATGAAAGGTTGACATATAATAACAAGTCATTGAGGACTCTGTAGCCAACAAGATTTATCAAGTCTCTTCTAGTCTCAGAGCATTCCTGTGTAGAGGGATCAGCATGTACCTCACCTGTCTTCCAGTTTTTCTTGTTTTCTTTCTTCATGTCTGTAGCCAAGATTTTCAGGAGGTCTCCCCCAGTCAAATCTGATCTTTATTGATTTTGAAGGAATCCATAGTTTTTCACTTCCTGTGGAAACAGACATAACCTCTTCCCCAGTACAACACATTTTCTGACTTCCATTCTGCAGTTAAGACATCCTTAAACTGAATAGACTGATTTAATTCAGCAATTCACACACACACACACACACACACACACACACACACACACACACACACACACACAATCCAATGTCTCTCAACAGCTGTTGGTTTTTTTTTTTTGCTCATTGGTATTTCAAAAATTTAAAGTTAATAAAGCACAATATAGGGCCCATGCACCTTATAATATTTATCATCTTTACATGCCTTATTTTTATATTACTTTACTCTTTATTTAAAGACTTCACATTAGGGGCTGGTGAAATGGCTCAGTGGTTAAGAGCACTGACTGCTCCTCCAGAGGACCCAGGTTCAATTTCCAGCACCCACATGGTACCTCACAGCTATCTATAACACCAGTTCAAGAGAATCTGACATTGTTATACCAAAGTGCATGAAATAAAGTTGAATAAAGTTTTTTTTTAAAAAAAGACTTCACTTTATTATTTTCAAACTATTTATTATTTTTTCTTAATGACTGTCTATGCCTATTTCCTTTTCTTTCTTCAGCACTTAGGCACATTTTCAGGTATAGAGTACCTGTTCAGAGGTTTTCTTGGTCTGGACCTTACTTTCTGCATGTCTGCAGCCCTTCTTTGACTATATGAGACAAGCCTTATAGGACCAGGCCATGTGCCACAACCAACGTAACAGGAAGGGGGTCTCATGCAGCAATTACTCACAAGGCTGCCAGAGAGACTGTGGTATTTGCCCACCATGGCTTTTGTGCATCTGCAGGCACCTTCTGTGGTTCTGCTTAGCACCTGGTGCTGTTAGCTAGCTTCATCCCCCTCGGGTCTGTCCAGCAGGCTATTCCACTCATTCTGAGCTGCCGCTGCTGCTTGCTCTTCCTTGGGACCTGAGCCTCATGGTGGTTGCACTGACCCACCCCAGCTCTGGAAAGCTGCTGGTCCTGTGTTGGGGCAAGCATTTCTAACTAGTCTCCTGCCTAGTAGCACTCCAGCTGCTCACAGCGCCCAGCTGCACAGCAGGGTCTTTTTAAAGAACCTCAGTAAGTCACAAGCATCTGGACTGCCTGAGAGACTGTGCTTGCTAGGAAGCCTAGGCTGGCTCCCCGTCTGGAACTTCTCTGTTTTCTCAGGCCTTATACTTGGATTTAGGTACCTCCATGTTGGATGCCAAATATAGTGGTCTTTCTTTATATCACTAGCTCTCAAATAATGAATGACATGGAGATCAAAAACCAGTTGGGCAAACTCCAAACTTGGCATCTCCATGTCTGATGTCAAAATGCTCTTCAGATCTCCAACTTCTTTCAGCTTGTCTCTTGGACTTGTTCCACTCCCTGTTAGCAGCTCTCCTATAACTCTGGCATCTCCAATATCTTGGGGTCTCCAAGGTATTATCTGAGTCACACAGGTACCATGAGGGGTGGGATCACCCGAGGCCTCAGCGGGTCCCCTGGAGGGTGGTCTGGGGCCCCATGGGAGACAGACAGATACACCATGCAGAGAGCTTGAGCATAGAGTTTATTTAGTGGGTATTGGGTAGTGGCATAAGAGTAAGAGGTTATGGAAGGGGAGAGAGAGAAGGGGACAGAGAAAGGAAAGAGAGGGGAGGGAGAAGAAAGAAGGGGGAAAGGGGAAGAGGAAGAGAAGTAGTATTTACCTCTTCAGAAGAGGGTCAGACTGGGGGGGTGCTGGGGAGGAGGCAGGAGAAGCTTATCAGACCAAAAAAACTTAACACCTGGGACTGGAACACACCACCCCCTTGTTCAATTATAACTTCACCAACTTTTTTTCCAATGGTTACTTTCATTATGTATGCTTTGCTGTCCTGGAACTTACTCTGTAGAACAGACCAGCCTCAAAATGAGAGATCTGCCAGCCTCTGCCTTCCAAGTGCTGGGATTAAAAGCTTGCGCCACTATACCCAGCTCTAAGCTTCTCTTCAGTTCCCTTTCACGAGTTGGAAACTTAGCTGGGTGGAATCTTCCCTTGATCACCACATCCTTTGTTTCATGTTTAATCTGTTTATCTCCTTGAACACAGGACTTAGTTCCATTCCCTTTTCTGTGTTCCTTTTCCCATCAAGTTTTACATTTTATACTTTGCCCTCCTCAGCCTGCTCCTTTTTACTATATATCTTCATTAGAGTTACCACTAACAATCACAGGACCGAGTCTGTACTAGGAGGTTTTGGGATTTCCTCTGCCAGTGGAATTAATTCAAACTATTCACTTTAGACTCAGGCAGATGCTTCAGACAATGGTAAAATGCAGCTGCATTCTTTACCAAAATATCACAAGAACAATCTCTAGGCCACATATTAATATTCCTCTCCTCTGTAACCTCTTTAAAAAGGTCCTCACAGTTCACCACGTCACACTCAGCACCACTGTCTTCCATGCTCCTACCAGTATGGCCCACCAGTCAGCACTTAAAGCATTCAACTGCCTTTCTAATCCAAAACCCCAAGATCCATATTGCTTGAACAAAAACACAATCAGGGTTATCACAGCAATACCCTGGTACCAACTTCTGTCTTAGGGTTTCTATTGCTGTGAAGAGACAGCATGATCATGGAAGCTCTTATAAAGGAAAAACATTGAATTGAGGTGGCAGCTTACAGTTCAGAGGTTCAGTCCATTATCATCAGGGTGAGACATGGCAGTATGCAGGCAGACATGGTGCTGGAGAGGTAACTGAGAGTCCTGCATTTTGCAGGCAACAGGAAATCAACTGGGAGTAGTTTGGGCATAGGTGTTATGATATAGTGCTAGAGGGACCTTGGCAGGTCCAAGGAGTCCCATAGTGGGTGAGAGACAGACAAGTCATGCAAACAGTGTTCACATAGAGGGGTTTTATTGAGATAAAGGGAATGGAAAAGGGGGGAGGTAGCAAACTGGACTCTGGGTACAGGAGTGGTGGAAGAGAGGGAGAGAGAGAGAGAGAGAGAGAGAGAGAGAGAGAGAGAGAGAGAGAATGAGACAGGCAGAGAGAGACAGAGAGAGAGACAGGTGGCACAAAAACCTGCCTGCCTCTTCAGAGGATTGGCGGGAAAGAGACAGTGGGAATGGGTGAAGTCTGACTCTTAAAGGGGCCTTTTGCACCTGCATACAGACTATGTAGAGAGGTAGCAGCCATAGGACCCTGGGCTTCTATTGCTGTGAAGAGACAGCATGATCATGGAAGCTCTTATAAAGGAAAAACATTGAAACCAGTTCCGGGTGGAGGTTTTTCTGCTCCCATCTGTCTTTTCTGGAGGAAATAGGATTGCTGTCAGGAGCTGTCATGTCTCTCTACTACAATAAACCTTTTAATTAAACTGCTCTGAAAAATACCATGTGGTCTGTCAATACCTTACAACTTGCAGGCAGTCACCATCTTGGCTAAGAGCAAGGACAGACAGGTCAGATGACCTAACTGCCATTTTTACTAAGGTTGACCATATGGACAATCGCCAGTTTGCTGAGGGTAAAAGAGATACTTAGCCACTATTTTAGTAAGGGCAATACACATACATACACACACACACACATCGCATATATATAATATTATTATATGTAATAATATATTATATATTTTAAATATATAATTATTATTATGCTGTCACCTGGCAGGATGCACTCAGTTAGTACCCTGGCTATCCCAGGGTCCTATGGCTGCTACATCACTATATATATATATTGTGTATGTGTGTGTACATGTATATGACTTGGATTTAACCTTATATGTGTAAATGTAAGCTAGCTCTAACACTGTGTGTATATGTATGTAATTTAAATTCAATGGTCCATATATGTGCATGTAGCTATTGTTTAGAAAAAAAATGTTTTAAACAGCCATAATGATCTCTTTTAAACAGTCCTAATGAGCTCTGTTCATTGTATCTTCTTTTAGACTAAGAAAACAAGTCTCAAATATTTTAAATTGGTATGTATTTTTAGATGATAATGAAAATATATGGTTAGATCTGTCACAATATACTGTATATGTGATTCAACTCTGCTTTAAAATATATTCTATACGGTGATAAAATTTTAAGGTTATAAAAATCTATTCAGACTGTTAAGAAATAAATGATCAAGCTCTTTAACTGTAGTCATGCTAAGTACTGATGTAATTAATTACAGGGATAAAGCCTTACCCAGTCCCTTATATGTTTTCAGAGTTAAGTTGAAAATAAATAACTGAAAACGAAGTTTATTTGCTCAGATATACCCAGTAGACAGCCCTCAAAGGCTCAGGGATCCGCAGAATATGGCATTTAAAGCAACGAGTTCCAGCCCAGGGAGGGAGTATGCTTGAATGTCATTGGCCCCCATGATCACATAGGGAGGAGCAGCACTATTAAGACTTGTGGCTTATGTTGGAGAGGGTGTGGCCTTGATGGAGGAATTGTGCCACGGAGGGGGCTCATTGGTTTGCCTAGGCTGACTGGCCGATGGGACCCAGAGGTTCACTTGTCTCTGCCCAGCCCACCCTCCAAATTCTGGGATTACAGACATGCACTGCTACACATGGCTTTTACATGTGTGTTAGGAATGCAGACTCCCACCCCCAAGCTCACACAGCAGGCACAGTGACAACCGAGCCATCTTCCCAGCCTCTCAGTCCATTTTCTTGCAACACCACAGCTTCATTCTCTTTCTTTTACTTGTTTCTTGACTTGTTTTGTTGTTGTAAAGCAAGGTCTGTAGCCCAGATCAGCCTAGAAGTCACTTTATAGTCCTGGCTAGCCACAAACTCAGGGTGCTTGTCCTGCTTCAGCCTCCAAGTTTGGGGGTTACAGGTGTAACCCACCACACCAGACTATATTTTTCTTTATGTTTAAATAAAGCTCTGTTCTGTGTGTGTTGCATGCATTGTATGCTTCATTTTCTATTTCTTACTTATTTTCATGTGTGTGTGAAGAAGTATCTGGAAGAGTCACACTAGACACCAAGTCTAGATAAGCAATGCGTATACAGTCTCTCTGCTTTCCTGGAGTCCCACGTAGGACTCCATCTTCCCCTTCTGCTCTAGGGTCCCTTCCTTGCAGATGAGCCCACTCCCATCTACGCTCACCTCTCCCTCTGCAGACACCAGCTCCTTCGCCTGCCACTCATGTCCCACACAGCAGCCATGCAATTTCTGAGGGCAGAAAGCGATGGGCAGTTACTTCTGCCAATGGTCATCACAACTTAACAAGACCTGCAAACATCCCGCTGCAGCTTGGTCCCTGTCCTACTTAGGGTTTCTATTACTGAAATGAAACACCTTGACCAAAGTAGGTTGGAGAGGGAATGATTTATTAAGCTTACATTTCCACACTGTAGTCCATCACTGGAAGGAGTCAGGACAGGAACTCAAACAGCAGGAACTTGGAAGCAGGAGCTGATGCAGAGGCCATGGAGGGGAGCTGCTTACTGGCTTGCTCCTCATGGTTTACTCAGCCTGCTCTCTTATAGCGCCCAGGACCACCAGGCCAGGAATGGCACCACCCTCCATGGAGGGCCCAGCCCTCCCCAATCAATCACTAATTAAGAAAATGCCTTATGGAGATCTAAGGAGGCATTTCCTCAGTTGAGGCTTCCTCCTTTCAGATAACTCCAGCTTGTGTCAAATTGACATATCCAGCACATCCGCTCTGTACCATTTAGAAGCGGGATTTTGGGGAGGGGAGGTCCTCATGTCTGTCCTAATCAATTAAGTAACCACTGGCGGATTGGTAATTGAGTGGATTTATTGGGAGGTGGTGGGAACTGTGGAGAGGGGCTCAGGTTGGAGGAAGTGGGTCCCCAAGCAGTGTCTTTGAGGGATGTATCTCCCCCAAGGCTTTTCCACTAGCCACCTCTCTGCTTTCTGGCTACTGTTAGGTGAGAAGATTTCCTCTGCCACACAGCCTCACTGCAACACTTCTGCACCTTCATAAGCCTAAAAGCAACAGAGCCAACCACATATGTGTGAGACCTCTGTAACCACGAGCCAAAAAACCCTTAAGCTGGTTTTCTCAAACATTTGTCACAGTAACAAAGAAGTGATTAATACCCCTGCCCAACCGGTCTTTCTTTCCTCTGTACCCATAATGCTAGCATCCTCCAGGCCAAGGGCTCACTTGTGAGAGTCAAAGTTACATTTTAAGTTTTAATTATGATGTCTTAGAGACCCATGAAACAAAAATGCCTCTGATCTGCCAGCCCCCTCTCCAAGGACAGATAGTTCCTGAAATGCTGGAGATTGTTGTTTATGGGAGACACAAGCCAAATGTTTTCACTCCCCTTAAGCAAGTTTATTTGACCCATCTGCACTGGATGTGCTTGATCACGTGAGCGGGAGGTATGGAGACAGGAACTATGTCAGGATGTACACCTACACCTGACTGATGTAGGTTGGAGGACGTGTGCTTGCCCCTGATTGGACCTGATGGAAATGTGAAGTGTGGGTTTGACCTCCTTAAACCCTTATAAAACATGACTTGGGCCACTTCCAGGGAACCTGGGTATGAACCCGACCAGAGTCTATCTACCTGACCAGTATTTTGAAGCATGATTAATAAAAACTTAGAGGCAGAAATTAGGGTTCAACCTGAAGGTTAGAAAAGCAAAACATCCAGTCACTGGCTCTTACCTCTACCTCAGTTCAAAGTGGTGATCCAGCCTCCAGGAATCTCAGAATGAGACTGAGACTGAGCACTGTCTACTCCCGTTTTATAATCCTCTCTAGGAATGGGATTAAGGGCGTGCACAGCTACCGCTTGTTTTCTATGGCAATTAGTGTGGCTACTGGGATTAAAGGTGTGTATCATTGCTGCCTCGTCTGTAAGGCTGACCCGAGTGGCTATTTTACTTATCTGATCCTCAGGCAAGCTTTTTTTTATTACAATACAAATGAAATGCTATGACAGTATTTTATTAAATCTTGCTTCAAAATTGGTTTTAAATTGTGGTGGTAGTGGTCTTATTCTTGACCAGGGATTAGCACGGTGTGCAGGCAGGTCCTATTCAGTCTTCAGATCTTGGCTTGCTCCTGTATACCACCCCTCCCCCACACCACCCTCCCCCATGACTTCCCTCCCCCTACTGTCTTTATGTCCTGTGGTGTTTGGCCCTCATCGTAAAGTTGACTGGACTAAGAGCTGGCTCAGACAGATGAGACTCAATCTGTGTATCTGTTGGGGCATTTCCAGGAAGACTTGTATGTTTGACAGTGACTAGGGGAAGAAATACACCCTGGTTGTTGGTGGCACCTTCCAGCAGGCTGACACCCTGGGTATTAAGGGAAGTTGGTGGAAGGCAGCATGTGTCACTAGGCCCCCTTTTCTCCCGCTCCTCCCCCCGGAGTAAGCATGCCTTTCACTGCTGCCATTAGCTGATACAGACTCCAGCTTCTTCAGCCTTTCAGTATGGACTCAATACCAGTCACTCTCCACGGCCTTCTGGGCTTTTGGTGCTTGCTCAGGTCCCACTCCTGAGTTGGGAACCTGGTTCTCTGTCTCTCTTCCTTCTGCCACTTGAGGACACACTCCCCATATGGCAGGGAAGCAGCAGCCAAAATGTCCACACCAGACACCAAATGTTGGTGCCTCCATCTGAACTTCTTGGCCACTAGAAGTGTAGGAGTTCACGTTTGGTGTATATAAATTATTTCTATCATTTGTATTTTAAGTGTCCCCAAGGTCCATGGGTAAAGGCTTGCTTTCTAGGGCAGTGATGTTGGGAGGAGGTGGAGGCTTTAGGAGACATGATCCAGGGTGTCTGATGTCATTGGTGGATTGATCTTGAGAGGGAACAAGAGAATCCAGTCCCTTCCTCTCTCTTCTTCACCTCCCAGTTACACAAGGCAGTCGACTGTGCCTTGCCAGGGTCTGCCCTAATTACAGGCTTCAAAGCTGCCAGCCAAGTCTGTGGACGCAAGGCTCAAACTTGGGCCAGAAGAGGCCTTTTCTCTTTATGTGTAGGAATGGTTTTACCTCTATGTATGTAAGTGTACCACACATGTGCTTGGTGCCTGAGGAAGCCAGAAAAAGGCACTGGGTCCTCTGGAACTGGAGGTGGAGACAGCTGTGAGCCACTACGTGGTGCCAGGAAACAGAACTGGGGCCAGGTGCTTAACTGCTGAGCCCTGTTCCCTGTTGTAGAAGATGCTACAATTGTTTGTGCTCTGGAACATCTGTTTAACCATGTGAAGATGGGTTGCTTTTGTTTATGCTGCATTTGTTTAACTCTGTGGAACTGTGGTTCTTTGCCTGTCTAAAACACCTGATGGTCTAATAAAGAGCTGAACAGCCAATAGTGAGGCAAGAGAAAGGATAAGCAGGGCTGTCAGGCAGAGAGAATAAACAGGAGAAATCTGGACAAAATAAATAAATAAATAAAGGAGGAGGAGCAAGAGAGAACAAGGAAAGGAGGATGCCAGGGGCCAGGCACCCAGACAGCCAGAGTGAAAGATATACAGAAGAAAAGGAAAAAGCCCAGAGGCAAAAGGTAATTGGGTTAATTTAAGAAAAGTTGGCTTGAAATAAGCCAAGCAAGCTGGGCAGTGTTGGCACACATCCTAAATCCCAGCACCCAGGAGGCAGAGGCAGGCAAGTCTCTGTGAGTTCGTAGGCCAGCCTGGTCAACAAGTCGAGTTCTGGAACATCCAGGACTGTTTCACAGAGAAACCATGTCTTGAAACCCCTACCCTCTTCCCCCCAAAAAAAAGAAAAAGAAAGAGAAAGAAAGAAACAAGCCAAGCTAAGGCCGGGCATTCACAAGCCTCCGTGTGTGGATTATTTGGGAGCTGGGTGGCAGGCCCCGTCTCCAGCCCCACCTCATATCATTCTGTTTTGGTTTTTTGGGGGTGTTTGTTTGTTTGTTTTCCAAGACAGTGTTTCTTGGTGTAGCCCTGGCTGTCCTGTAACTCCCTGTCCTGTAGATCAGGCTGGCCTCGAACTCACAGAGATCCAAGGTGTATGCCACCATGCCTGGTTATGTAATTTTAATTTAAATTGTTGTTCATTTTTTTAAAGACTGGGTTGAATGTAGCTCAATCGGATCTCAAACTCATTGTGTGGTCAAAGTTGGCTTCCAGCTCCCGAATGCTGGAATTACAGGCATTGCCACCACGCTTGCCTTCAGCGCTGGTGTTTCTGATGCCTGACACAGCTACTGAGACTCAGATGCTGGAATTATAGAACAGAATACGTGCTTGATTTTGGAACTAGTCTAACACACAGACATGGAGAAACAGTAATGAGCCCCCACGTACTCATCGTTTGGCCTCAGGAACTGCACTGTTCTGTCATTTCACCTACTTGACCAGCTGTGTGGTTAATATGGATTGTCACCTTGATGAGCTCTAGAATCATCAGGTGCGTCAGCTAATTTAGCCTCTGGCACGTGGTGAAGGAGGCAGGAAGACCCACCTTTACTGTGGGCAGCACCATTGCACTGGGTGGGGTCCTGAACTAATAGGGAAAAAGTGAGCTGAGAAGTAGCATTCACCTGGCTGTGCTGCTGGCTGAGGCTGCAACATGACCTGCTGCCTCAGGCTGCTGTACCGTGGCTTCTGTCACCATAACAGACCAACCCTTCCTATATAAGTTGCTCTCTGGGGTGTTCTGTCCCAGCATGCAAAGCACATCACCCTTTCTTCCTTTTCCTTCTTTCCCTCCCAGGTCCTCAGTATTTAAGGAGATGGACACTGTTTTAGGAGAAGCTGTATTTGTATTGGAGGCCACCAGACCCCGAACTGTACACAGTGGGAACTCACTGTGCAGGGTGGTGCCAAGGCCATTACAGAGCCTTCCCTTGCCCACACTTCATCTGTCTGTCTGGCCACAGTGAAGGAATGGCCTCAGGTTCAGGTGTTAAAGTGATTTGGCCTTGAGCCCAGTCCACCCTTCCAGGCCAAACAAACACAAAGAGATGCGTCCCACCGAGTCACCTACTTGGCTGAACTGTGCACCTGGTAACCTCCTTGGGAGCTTCCTTCTTGGATATTTTCCTCCACTACACAAAGTGCCTACGCCATCACTGGAGAATGACAAAAACAGGAAAGCCCCATCTTAGGAGAGCTAAGAATGAAGGCTGGCGTGGAGCAAACCCGTAACGAAGACGTGAGAGAAGGTGAAGGATGTCATTGTCTACCTCACACTAATAAGCATAGGAAGGAGAGCAAAGCTCACTTACGCCAACAATGGCTACACTTGCCGATCATAAAGTGGAAAGGGACAAAGGTGTTTGTCCTGATTGGTGACACAAATCATTTCACAGCTGTTAGTGTTGGCAGCTACTGTTGTGGAGGGCTTGTGGTACATTATCGTCACTTTAGGCAAAGCTACCACAGGCCAAAGTTCATTGTTATGGAGAGGAGGGGACAGATTTTTTTAAGACAGGGTTTCTCTGTAGTTTTGGAGCCTGTCCTGGAACTCACTCTATAGTCCAGATATATGCACCACCACTGCCCAGCAAGGAAAAATATATTTAGGGGAGAAGGTCTTTCTTTTTTGAGACCAAGCCCCATGCAGCCAAGACTGACCTTAGGTCACTATGTGGCTGGGAACGACCTGGAACTTCTGATCCTCTGCCTTCACCTTCTAAGTGCTGAGATTGCAGATGCGTGCCCCTGTACCCGGTTTATACAGTACTGAACCTGCTAGGCAAGCACTGGAGCCAGAGCTTCTTAACAGTCAATATAAAAGTGTTTGAGGGCTACTGAGGTGGTTCAGTGGGTAAGGGTACTTGCCACTAGGCCTGGGGGCTCAAGTTCATCCCTGGAACCCGGGGATGGCAGGAGAGAACCGATTCCCATAAATTGTCCTCTGGGCTCCACACGAGCACTGTGGTGTATGTACAAAGGCACACTAAATAAATACATGAATGTTTTAAAGCATCTGAAAGGTTCTCCACACAGAAGAGTTGTATATCCAGACACATGGGCGAGGGCAGAGGCTAGCACGAAATACCCCACTAGAAGTGTGACACCCAGACTTCTGAGTCCCAGTACCCACAGGAAACAAACAGAATAATGAAGTCAGGCATCTGTTACAGCCAGTGTTTTGCTTATTTATCAATCCAGTCATACAACCATCACTAATGTTCTCATTTGGCCAGACGACCTGATCAAGTCGAGCATGGCAGCATACACTATAATCCCAGCACTTGTGGGCGGAGGCCACATGAGCGCTACAAGTCCAAGGCCAGCCTGGGCTACACATCACTCTCAGGCCAGCCTGGGCTACACTGTAAACCTTTGTCTTGGTAAAACCAAAACCAAACAAAAACCAGATGAACCTATAAGGAATCTTATAAAATACACCACAGAGAGGACCAAAGCCTGTTCCTATGGGACACAGGCTCCTCCATCCACACTAAACCAGCTACCTCTGAGCCCCATGTACTTGTCTTCCTCCTGCAAAAGGTATCACACCCTCCTCCAAATTGGCCACCTGTGTTGTAGCTAGGCCATGTGGGACTCAAGAGTCCTAAGTTAGAGGATCAAGTGACAGTCATGCAGGATATGAGGCTGGGGGAAGGAGGGGCAGCAAAGACTGAGAAATCTGACAGCCCCAATGATCCTGAGTCTCATTCTTTACAAAAAGAAATATTAACGTAGAAAACCCATCACTTCTTGGTCTTTGGCTAGCACTGAGTGTCAAGAAGTATTAATCCATGCACACGCTGGGCTGTCCTTCTCCAGCTACCATCCTCTGTACCTTCCTCTGCTACCCATGTTGTATTGTCACCGCCAGGAACCAGGCGTGTTGTCCTCCTGAGGGCAGAGGCCACGCTAACCACTCCCTCAGCTCAAAGCAGCACAGTTTGTGTTCCTTCAAGTCCCCTCGCAAATCCCTGCTTCAGTTAAATGGAGGAGAAAACGAACTCTTGTTTGCACACCACGAGCAAGAAGTGAAAGAGAAGGTGTATAAAGGCACGTTACTGCAATGTGAAGGAGTTTCTTCTCAGTGCCAGGAGATACTGGGAGAGTTTAGGGGTCCCTCTCAGGGAAACAAAAACTCAAGCACCATTTTATTGGAGTTGAAAGGAAAAGGCCCAAGTCAGAGAAGCTGTACAACTCAGCAGCCTGCAGAGGAGAATGGAGGAGAGAAGGCATGAAGTCTATCACGGAGCAGCAGGCAGAGTTGCTTTGGAGAAAAGAAGTTCAAAGTGTTAGGGAAGGCATGCTAAGAACACAGAAGGAAGGAAGAGAAGGAGGAGATAAAGTGCACTGGATAGTCTGGAAAAGCTGGACAATCTATGAAGTAGTGCGGCTGAAGCCTGGTAATCTACCGTGCTGGGAGTAAGGATGCTGGAAGGGAAGATACAATGTTTCACTAAAGGACTGGTTATCCACCCTCTCCCTAGCATGGTGGAAGCGAGCCTGTCTTCCTGGGAATGCTCCTTTAACCCGGCCACATGACTCGCCTAACTTGACCTGCCTCCACTGAGGCCAGGGATTCTATTCTCTTAGTCAGAAATTTTCCCTCAACCATGTTTTAGTGTTACTCTTGAACTAAGGTAATACCGTCTTGTCCAGACTCCATTTTGTGTCTGCTTAGATGTTTCTCAGCTGGCTACCCACACAACAGCCATGTCTGTTCTGGCAACCCATTTGTGATTTCCATGACTCTGACCATGGCCCAGATATATTAATCAAAATAATTAATGTTGGTGCAACCTAAACATAAAGCGAAATAACTGAAAAAGGTGTAAACCAAAATTGTCATATTTATCTGAATTAACTACTATATTCTGCCAGAAACAAATGTCACAAATTTAGTTTGATCCTCACCTTAAATTAATGTAATTTTGTGGGTTTTGCCTTTAAAAATGCTGTGCTCTTGAGCTTCGACACTAAGAGATTTTCTGAGGTGTTAGGTCACTCTTGGTTGCTGACCAAAAATTTAATGACTCTTATACTCCTTTTTCCTTCCTTCTTTTCTTCTTTTCTTCCTTCCTTCCTTCCTTCCTTCTTTTCTTCCTTTCTCTCTCTCTCTCCTTCTTTCTTTCTTTTTTTTTTTTGAGACAGCATTTCTGTTTATAGCTGTGGCTGTCTTGAAACTCTCTCTGTAGACCAGGCTGGCCTCAAACTCACAGAGATCTGCCTGCCTCTGCCTCCTGAGTGCTGGAATTAAAGACGTGTACCACTCTGCCTGACTGACTCTTTTTTATGTATATGAGTACTCTGTCTGCATGTACCCCTGCATGCTAGAAGATGACATCAGATGCTGTTAGAGATGGTGGTGAGCCACCGTGTGGTTGCTGGGAATTGAGCTAAGGACCTCTGGAAGAGGAGCCAATACTCTTAACTACTGAATCATCTCTCCAGCCCTGCCTGGCTGACTCTTGTACTCTTAATTGGTTTAATTTTTGTGGTGACCTGCTTTTTTCCTCATGTGAATTATTTTACTTTAACATCAAGACTTGAGTTTAGGCTGTTGAATTATAGCTGATCCAGTGAGATCTCAGACAAATAAAATAGGGAAAGAATATGTCTGGTAGTCAAGGACTAAGCTTCTAAGCATTATGGACCAAGTTCAAAACTTGGTTCTGCCTATCTCTAACTGAATGATCTGAGACCAGTTACTTTCCTCACCTACTCTAACATTCTTACCCCTGTCCCGCTGCTGTGGTTGGGTGTGAAGGGTCTTCAGAGACTCACATGGTGACCCAGTCATTGAGAAGTGAATGGATCATGACTTGGATTCAAATTTATGGCCTCCTGTATAGGAGCCAGGGGAGAGCTGGGGGAAGGCTGGTGGAGACTTGCCTTTAAGAGTTCTTTGCCTTTGACTGTTCCCTGTCTTTCTTAGTGATGTTTCCATTGCTGCGACAAAACACAATGACCAAAGCACCTTATAAAAGAAAGTATTGCCGGGTGGTGGTGGTGCACGACTTTAATCCCAGCACTTGGGAGGCAGAGGCAGGCGGATCTCTATGAGTTCGAGGCCAGCCTGGTCTACAAGAGCTAGTTCCAAAGCCACAGAGAAACCCTGTCTCGAAAAACCCCCCCAAAAAAAGTGTTTAACTTGGAACTCATGGTACAGGGTTGGAGTCCATGACCACCATGGTGGAGTTCACGGCAGCAGGCAGAGCACTGTAGCAGTAACTGAGGGTACTCATCTTGAGACACAAGCATGAGGTAGATCCTGGGAATGGCGTGAGTCTTTTGAAACCTCAAAGCCACTCCCCCAAGTGACACACATCCTCTAACAAGGCCACACCTCCTAATCCTTCCCAAATAGTTCCACCATGTGGAGATCAAACATTCAAACATGAGCCTAAAGGGGACTTTCTTATTCAAACCTCCACACACTTCTGTTTCCCGGCTGCCATGAGGCGAGCAGCTTTTCCGATCAGACTCTTTCACCATCGTGTTCCACCTTTCCATGATCCACCTTGCTCCAGCTCTACACACTTCTGTTTACCTTAGACCACCTTGCCTCCAATTCCCTCTGACTGTTGGTGAAAACGAGTGATCACACTGAATACATGGGAAGTTATGTGGGCTGATCAAGAACATGCAGCTGGCAGTGGTGGCACACACCTTTAGTTCCAACACTCAGGAGGCAAAAGCAGGGGGTTTTCTGTGAGTTTGAGGCCAGCCTGGTCTACAAAGCAACTTCTAGGACAGCCAGGACTGTTACACAGATAAACTGTGTCTTGAAAAATGAAAAGAACAACAACATTAAGCTGTGAGTGCTGAAGAGATGGCTCAGCAGAGGACGCAGGTTTAATTCCCAGCATCCACAAGGCAGGGCTTAACTGTAACTCCAGTGCCAGGAAATCTGGCACCCTCTTCTGGTTTCCACAGGCATTGCATATACATGGTACGTGGACATATATGCAGACAAATAATAAAACAACCTTTTCTGGGATGGGGAGCACCACATGTGGTGGTATACACCTTTAATCCCAGCACTCAGGAAGCAGAGGCAGGAAGATCTCTGAATTCAGTCTGGTCTGGTCTTTATAGCAAGTTCCAGACCAACCTCAGAGCTACACAGTGGGAGCCTATTGAGAGAAAGTGGGGAGGGGTGGGGGCGACAGAGACAGATAGAGAGACAGAGAGAGACAGATATTTCTTGTCCTTGGAGCCATTCACAACTTCTTTGGCCATCAGTTCATATACTTTCTGCACCTGGCGTTCCCATCGCCTTGAAGTCCAGGGCTTCCTTCTTTAGGAAACCCTCCCTCCCCTCATCTCTACTCTGTCTTAAGCAAAGATAGAAGATACCTGGAATTAGACAGAATAGAAGGTATTCTATGCACTAAAGATAAAGTTATCTGGATATGTGCCTGCTTGTCACACTCAGTTACAAATTAGCAAATTCTAGACCCCTTTGTTTTCCTATCTTTGATGCACGTGCTTGGTGCCAGGTCTGCTCCGGATAGGAGCTCAGCTGTCTTGATGATCACAGCAGGTGTTTCATCCCAGACTCCACTTTAACCTGGAGCCACCAGGCCTGGCAATGACAATCTCTGAAATTTCTCTGGAACTCTGCTTCCTTCTCTCTCCCCTCCACACTCCAGGTTTGTTCAGGCCCTTTTTATTTCTGGAAGTCTGACTTAGACCTCCTTCCTCTAACATTTGCTGCACACGATTCCAGTTCCTGTCTGGTTCCTGACCTAGTGACTTCAATGAAGCACACATCTCCTGTAAGTCTGCGCCTGCATACACTCTGCTCACGCGCTTCCCATGTCTGCAGGTGAGGGAACACCCATGGCCTTTGACACTGCTTCCCACCCCTTGCCTTCTTACAGCTCCCAAACTGTTCCAGCAGCTGTTTCCAGGCTGTTCAGGCACACACAAGCCCTGTGCAGACTTTTCAGACACCCCCTTTGCAAGGAGCACCCCACTCCCATCTCGTTCTTCAAGATCAAATTAGTGCCAGTAAGATGGTTTGGTGGATAAAACCACATGTCTGGCAAGTTTGTAACCCAAGTTCAAGCCCCAGAACCTACTGTGAAGAAAGAAAACAGACTCTAAAAGTCTCCTGACCTCCACATGCACCTTGGCATGCTAATGCCCACATCCACTCACACATCTCATGGTGTCCTTCTGTGTATGAGTTGCTCTTATTGGTTAATGAATAAAGAATCTGCCTTGGCCTGTGATAGAGTAGAGTAGAGTTAGATGGGGAAAACTAAACTGAATGCTGGGAGAAAGAAGGCAGAGTCAAGGCGAAGCCATGTAGCCCTGCCAAAGAGAGACGATGGACCAAACCTTGCCTGTAAGCCACAGCCATGTGGTGATACACAGATTACTAGAAATGGGTTAAATTACGATGTAAGAGCTAGCCGATAAGAAGCTAGAGCTAATAGGCCAAGCGTGATTTAATTAATACAGTTTCTGTGTGATTATTTCAGGGCTGAGCAGCTGGGAACAAACAAGCAGCCTCCTACTACAATCTCATACACACACACACACACACACTACATACACATCACACAAATTACATAAACACTATATACACATCACACATATTACACATACAAACACATTGTATGCATATCATACATATCACATGTATCATACACATTATATATAATTCACAGTATTATGCACACATCTCATACATTACATACACATACTACACACCACACATATTACACATACACACATATTACATACACATCACAGAATTACACACATCTCACACATACACATATACTATATACACATCACACACATTATACACACACATTACACACAAACACACACATACACACATATCACACATTACATATACATCACATTATTACACACCCATCATACACACAGAATACATACATTACAAGCATTACACATATGACATACACATCACACACACCACACACTACATATCAAGCTGAGGAATCTCTTCTTGAAGAAACGTGAGTCACAGCTCCTTCTCCCACGTAGATCTACTCCTTACCTCCATGCTGTCCCCCAAGACTCTTTAAGAACTGTTATCCATTGCACGTCTACCCCAGCCTTCCTGGCACTCCACTGCAGCACCCAAAGCAAGTGCATGCAACGAGTCACTCAAGTGGCCATCCGTTTCCTTCAATTTAATAATCTGCAGAGTTCAACACGTTCGCTGTGCGCCCTCCTCATCTTAACAATGGGAATAAAGACCTCCAGGGATATGCCGTGCCTGGCCCCATGCCACTCTGGATCTAGACTTGCCAATTAGAAATCTTATTTCTCCATGGCACTTAGCATTTGGCAGGGGAAAGTGGGACTTAAAGACAGGGAGTGGTTTCCCAAGTGGACCTCAGGCCAGCCAGCTCCAGAGCACTTGGGGGACTGCAGCTCCATACTTGGTGGACTGCAGCTATTCTCTTTCCGCAGCTGAGGCAAGCTGGGCTGCTGCCTTGATGGCAGCTGTATGCCTGGCTGCCTGGGTTGACCAACCCGAGTAGCTGGAGAGCACGTGTGCAGGCACCAGCTTACTTCCAGGCCTCTGCTCCAGCACGTGGCCTGACTCCCTGGCACTCTTGCCACAACCTTAGGTTAGGGCTTAGCCATGTGGGCCTCAGGTCCCATGCAGGTGAGAGATGGTGGGCTGAGCCCCCTCCACTGTCTGTGCAACTCTAAATCAGGGGAGGTAGTGCTAGGTAGCAGTGAAACATTTCTGCACCCTGGTAAGCCTCTCCACTGATGCAATAATCCAAACTAGACCAAATCAAATCAAGTTAGAAAAAGCTTAGATTTAATGAATACCAATGCTCCTGGATGGCTTTCCAGCCCCCCAGAGAGGAGCCGGGGAAGGAAGACTGGAAAACCACATGTTTGTTCTCTGGGGCACAGTTTAAATACCCTGTGGGAGTGGTCTTAAGTGTCTCTGGGGAGGGGTCATCGTTTGGCGGGCTTTCTTGGGGAGTCTGGACTGAGGCAACTCCCAGGGGAGGGGGCTTGGGGTGGAACTTCACCCAAACATTCCAGATTCTTTGAATATATGGATGCCAAGGGCTGGGGTGAAGCATGAACCCAAGCATTACTCTTTGGGTATTTGGATGCCAGAGGCTGGGGTGAGGCTTCCACCCAAACAGGCAGGATATTGGGCCAGCTATAGGAGGGTGTCTACTGAGTGCTGAGGGTAAGGTTTTGTGTGTGTGTGCGCATGTGTGTGTGTGTGTGTGTGTGTGTATGTGTGTGTATGTATGTGTGTGTTGTGTCAGTATGCTGACTGTCAAGCTGTGGGTCAGAGAGGATGGGCTGACATTTGTACCTTTTCCCCCCCTTTTGCTTTTTCAAGACAGGGTTTCACTGTGTAGCCCTGGCTTTCCTGGAACTTTGTGGAGGCCAAAAATGTGAGCCTATTTCCACCTCGTCTGAGGTCAGAGAGTTTTAGCTTTTCAAAGTTGTTGACAACAAGTGCGGCTGCACACCCTGACCTAGGGTGTGGTTCCTTGGTGTTTTTGACGTAAGATGGCCCATATAGGTAGATCCTCTCCACCCTGACCAAAGGTTGGGATTTTTGGCCATTCTTCTGCTCCTTCTTTTGAAATAAGAGGTCTGACCTTCAGGATACTTGTTCTAGGGTGGGTTCACCCCCTAAACAACAGGATGCTAATGACTCGATATCTCAAATTATTGAAGCAAGTAACTGTTCTAATTATCTTTTGTAGCATGTTAAGTCTTTTGCCTTCTTCCCCTTCTGGTATTGAGGTATAAAAGTGTATGGAAAATTAAATGCAGGCGATTTCAGTATTTACTGGAACTCCCTCCCAGTGCTATTCTATGTTTCTGTTTTATTATTTTTATTTTTGTCTTCGTATTCTTTATTAACTCTTCTAATTCCCTACCCTGGTAAGTGGTATTTTTGTCAAAGCTGATCTCCAATGGAACTTGCTCTAGACCAGGCTGGCCTAAAATTAAGAGATCCGTATGCCTCTGCCTCACGAGTGCTGGGATTAAAGATGTGCACTGTCACTGCACCTTGTACCTTTGTACCTTATTGCTCCTCATTGTTGGCTTGTTTCCATTTAGCTTCAAATATGCAGCAAAACCATAGCTATTGTGGTAGCTGTTGGGTCCACAGGGGTGGTGCAAAGATGGGGACGGACCACTGAAGTCTAGTAAACCAGAAGCAAACTTTATTCCGGGGAAAAAAAAAGAAGAAAAAATAAAAACACCACAGGGCATCAAAACTTGTCAGTTATCTGAGACCAGAGCTAGAGATTGGGCTTCTGTAACTGTGGCTAAGGACATTTCCAAACTCCCCCTTTTTATAGCAAGAAGCAACAAGCATTAGGTATAAACAATTTTTTGTATGGTTTTGATTCTCGTTTGGCTTTCTTCTATTTTGTCTTTTAAAAAGGTTTATTTATTAAAGTTTGTGTGTGAGCCTGAATGCGTGTATATGTACCATGTGCATGCAGTGCCCTCTGAGGTCAGAAGAGACATCGTATCTCCTGGAACTGGAGTTACAGACAGTTGTGAGCCACCATGTGGGTGCTGGGAATTAAATCCAGGTCCTCTGCAAGAGCAGCCAGTGCTCTTAACTGATGAGCCATCTCTCCAGCCTATTTTCTATTTTCTCTCTATTTGGACTGCAGTCCATGGCATGGTACCACCTGTAAGCATGGTGAGTCCTCTCTCCTTAGTTAAGCCTCTCTGGAAACTCCCTCACAGACAATCTCTGAGGTGTATCCTCCAGGCGACTCTAAACACAGTCAAGCCAACCATGAAGACAAACCATCGCAATAACTAAATAAATCTACCACCAGTTGGAATACTCTCCTACTAAGGACAAGTTTCCATTATATTTATATTCAGAAAACTTAGCAGTGCACATTTAACCCAGCATGGTTCTTTGGCCTTTGCCTCAGCCAGCCTGGAAATGAGAACCACAGATTGTAGCCCTAGGACATTGCTTCCTTAGTGACAGCTGATCTCATCATTTCTGGCATTGTCCTGATGGCTTCCACCTGCTTAGTCAGAGCACTTTCATTTTCTGAGTCAATCTGTGTGTGGGCAATGAAGCTGCATGTCTTCCTGTGGACCAGTTACCAGCCTGGCCTTCCCCTTGGGTGATGTAATAAGGATTCCTTTCTTGTGACACGCAGCAAATAGCAGGGCCACCAGCTGAGCCTTCTTGTTCTTCTCCTAGGTGGTGAAGGACTGACCCTGGCTTCAAGAACAGGGTCTCTTAGAGGGGACATCCCCTTTGCCAGGAGCCGGCCTCTGCTTCATCTCTTTGTCTCTGGCCTGCAGCTGTGGCAAAGCTAAGCAGGTGGGTGCTGTGTGACAGTCCAGGGCCTGGGGGACTGGTAATGGCAGGAGGTGCCTTCAGCTTTTGTCACTGCAGCTGGCTTCCTGGCAGAGCAGGGTGCGGTCTCTTTTGGGATGACTAGCCTGTCCGGTGCCTCTTCTCAGAGCATTCGCCATGTTGACTTTGCACTGCTTCACAGCGTCAGAGGCCAAGCCCCCTTCTTTCCTCGGCCCTCTTTCCTTTTGACATCTTACTTGGCTCAGTTGGGAAAGTCTTGTCTGCTCCACCGCAAACAGTGGAGAGCTCTAAACCCCAGCCTTCATAAAAGCAATTAAGACATTAACAAAAATCCTCAGAATCAACTTTCTGTTACAACTATGGAAATGAATTAAGGTCTTGAGGAAAAGTAGGGAAACTGTTCAAGAAAGATGGCTGATCCTCAGTAAGTAATAGTGAACTCCTTTTCTAGATTTCCTAAATTTTGAGGTGCTAGTAGAATAAGTTCTAGAAAGGCTGGAGAGATGGCTCAGCGGCTGAGAGTGCTCACCGCTCTTCAGGGGACCAGGTTCAGTTCCCAGGACCCAGCTCTGGAGATTCTAGAGTCTCTGGTCTCTGGAGGAACCTGCACTCACATGCACAGTCCTGTACACATGAACCAAAATAAAAGAAATATTTTAATTATTTTTGATGAAATACCAAGATTCTCAGAAAGCAAAGGTGCTTGCTGTCAAGCCTGATGACCAAAATTTGATTCCTGGGACCCATTTGGTGGAAAGACGGAACTGACTCTTGCAAAGTGTCCTGACTTCCACATGAACTTAATGGCATGTGTGTGCCCACACGAGTAAACGAATACATGTGAAGACAAAAGGTAACACAATGTCGAGTACAGTTTGTTTGAGTGGAAAGTCCCCCCCCCAAGCCCCTCTCCTGGGAGTTGCCGCAGTCCAGACTCCACCCCCGAGAAAGCCTGCCAAATGGTGACCCCTCCCCAGAGAGGTTCAAGACTCCTCCCACAGGGTATTTAAACTGCCCCACAGAGAACAAATGCATGGTTTTCCGGTCTTCCTTCCCATCTCCTCTCTGGGGGCTGGAAGGCCACCCGGAAGTGCTGGCATCCATTAAATCTGGGCTTTTTCTAATTTGGTTTAATTTGGTCTGATTTGGATTATTGCGTCGGTGAAGAGATTTATCGGGGTGGAAAAACCTTTCACAGTTGGGTGTTGTGGTACAAGCGCCTTTGATCCCAGCACTCTGGAAACAGGCAGGCGAATCTCTTTGAGTTCAAGGCCAGCCTGATCTTCACAGCGAGTTCCAGGACAGTCAGAACCACACGTTGTTTTAAAATCAAAGCAAACCCCAATATTTTCTAGCATAAACCCCTCAAGACCACAGATGTATTAGCAAACTCTGCCAGATCCTTAAAGATTTACCATGTAATTTCTCAAATATTTTCAGTATAGAGTGAACATTTGCAACTTTGTTCTGTGAATCCAATGTAAAGCTATGTCAAAGACAAAAACATAAGAAAAATACAGGCCAATATCCCTCACAAACATAGAAACAAAACCCTTAACAACTGACCAACAAATCAAACCTATAGTCAAGTGAGATTTATTCCAGGAATGAAAAGTTAGTTTAATTTAATCAAGCAATCAACACATTGCATTATTAAAATAAAGAAAAAGGGGGTCTGGAGAGCTGGCACAGCAGCTAGGAGCACTTGCTGCTCTTGTAGAAGACCCAAGTTCAGTTACACAACTGCCTGTAATTCCAGTTCCAGAGGCTCTGATGTCCTTTCTGGTCTCTGAGGGCATACGCAACCTAACACACACACACACACACACACACACACACACACACACACAGAGGGAGGGAGGAAAGGAGGGAGGAGGAGAATGAGTTTGAGGTCAGCTTGGGCAACTTAATGAGGCCTTATATCAACATAAAGAGGGCTGTAGATATTGACCTTTGGTGCAGCACTTGCCCTTCATGTCCAACCCCAGCACCACACACACACACACACACACACACACACACACACACGGAACCAACAGAGAAAAACCAAAACAGTTATGCAAACAACCATGTTGAAAGGTTCACTCCTGATCTGAGAACTTTCTAAAACAGTAACAGTAATCAAGATTATGCAACTCTTGTCTGAGCATTAACATAGACTCAAGGCGCAGAACTGAAAACCTAAGATAGGGAACTTTTTAGTTGATTTTG
The DNA here is from genome assembly GCA_004026605.1 of Ondatra zibethicus. NCBI lineage: Eukaryota > Metazoa > Chordata > Mammalia > Rodentia > Cricetidae > Ondatra > Ondatra zibethicus. The sequence goes on along the minus strand of PVIU01008935.1, from coordinate 15,846 downwards.
ACAAAGCTGATTGGAACATTTAGTGGGAAATAATAGTTTTTTCAATGATGATATTGCGTGCCAAGAAAAAGAGAACATGGACCCTTAACCCAGAACATATATAAAAATTAATTCAGCTGTGTAGCTCAGCTGTAGAACCCTGTCCTGGCATGCCTTTGATCTTCAGCAAAACAAATGGAACCCAAAGTGGCCTAACTGCAAAATTAAACTGCAAAACTCACATTAGAACAGAGGCGATGTTTCCTCCACACTGGAGCGAGGGAGGAAGGAGAGACTCAGAAAGCTCAGAATCCTGGGGAGCTGAGTAGAGTGATGGCAGAAATTACCTCCAAGATTCACAGTTCCTCCCTTCCTGGGACTTGAAAGCTGCAAACCACTGCTGGGGGACTCTGAGGGATGGCCTGCTGCAGAGCAGGGAGCTGCAGAAATGCAGTTTTCCTAAGTCATCACCTGTACTGGGGTGGCCTTTTGTGTGATGCCACTCCATTCCAGTTGCAGCAATTCTGTAAGTGACCCGGTAAACTCGCCAAGCCAGATGTGGGAGCCTTGTTTCTCTGTAGTTAATTGCCTGTCTACGGTGAGTAAGGGTTTGTTTGTATCTCCCTAGGAAAATCACACAGCAGGTGAAAAGTCTTCCCCCCAAACACAAACAAAAACTATAAGCTACCATAGTGGTGCAAGCCTTACAATCCCAGCATTTGGGAGGCAGAGGCCAGCATGATCTACACAGTGAGTTCCAGGACAGCCAGAGAGCTATGTAGTGAGACTCTGTCCTGTCTCAAACAAACAAACCACCCTCAACCAAAAGAAAACCTGGAAAACCAGGCATGTTACTCAGACCTGTAATTTGAGTACTTTGGAGACTGAGGCAGGAGAATCACAGCAAGTTCCGAAGCAGCCTGAACTACCTAGCAAGACCCCGTGTCACCTTCCCCTACCACAACCCCACCCAAACAGAAACACACAAACAGACACACAGACAGACAGACAGACACACAACTAAATTGGACCCCATCAGAGTTTAAAACCTTTCTACATCACAGGACACTGCTGATTAGTGTAGACATTAGTCTTTCCCAGGGAACTCCAGGGGGAGGCTTACAGAAGGCTCTATCTAGGACCCTGACCTGAAGCTAGATTGTCTGCATACTCAGAATTGATGTTTAGAACCTCTTCAAACTCCTTCAAAATGTTTATCGATTATTCTTTAAATTTTCTGAACTGCTGTGTGCTTACTAGCTCTCCATATCTTCACTCATGTTAAATGGGACTTGGGAAGACAGGGAAGTAAGTACATGGGTTCTGTCTGCTCTCTAGGACTTGGGTCCCAGCCCTAGATGGTCTAAACCCTGCCGCACTCCTACCTCTTTGTATTTTGTTTTGTTTGTTTGTTTGCTTCGTTGGCTTTTATTTATTTTTTTCTTTATTTGAGACAGGGTCTCAGTCCATGTTGGCCTCAGATTCCCTCAGAAGCTGAGGCTGGCCCTGCACTTCTGCTTCCACCTCCCAGACTCTGGGATTACAGATTCCTGCATCTCTGTGGGCTCTGTTGCTCTGTTTTTGGTGGAGAGGCTCAAACTCAGGACTTCACAGGAGCTACAAAGCCTTCTACCCCAACCCCAACTGTTCGCTGCTGAGCACCGGACAGAATGCAAAAGGGCATATTCCTACACAGAGGCAGGGTTTGTTTGGTTTTTGCTGTTGTTGAGTCAGGGTCTCTCTATGATTCAGCCCTGACTGTCCTGGAACTCACTACATAGACCAGATTTGCCGTGAACTCAGAGACCTGCCTGCCTTTGCCTCCTGAGTGCTGAGACTAAAAGCATGCACCACCAAGCCTTATATACATATATACATACATATATCTATACATACATATCTATGTCTATCTATATCTTCCCAACTCTGTTCTATGTTAGTCTATTTCCTATTGTTATAACAACTTACCTAGGACAGGGCACTTCAAAATGAAAGGATTCTTTATGTCACAGTTTACAAAGGAGAGAATTCCAAGAATTCCAAGGTCAGGTGGCCCCACAGACTGAGCCTCTGGTAGGGGCGCCTTTGGAATCACGTGATTGTAGAGAGCACTGGGTTGAGAGAGTGAGCACAAGGTCCTGGAGTGAAGGTGAAATGAGAAGCCATAGAGCGGTTTAGGCTTTAAAGCCTCCCTTTGGCTTGTTCTCGGGTTCCCATGGCAACCGCTTTAAGCCTTTAAAGGCAAGACAGCCGACTGTTCTGACCAGCTTTCCCCAGGCCCAGCTTTTTAATGGTCCTACTACATTTTAACACTGCCCACTGCCATCTCACAGTGCACAGCCTCCAGTGACTTGGTTTCCCCTTTCCTCACAGCTCTGAGCGGCCACATCGTTGTAGCAGTCTCTGCGGGGCTTTGGCCCTGTGAGCTCCCTTCCAGGCCTCCACTGCATTGACTCCCTTGCTGTTCATGATGCTGCGCATGCCCAGATGCTCCCCCTGCCTGTCTCCACCTCCTTGCCTGGGTGGTTGAGAACTGCTGATTTCTCTTGCTGACTCTGCAGCTTCCTAGGTGGGTGGCCCTGTTCCCTGTCATTTTAGGTTGTAGGGCTGTCTTTGCCCCAGGCTTGGCACACTTGAGGCTGGAATGCGAACAAGTGAGCAAAGCGTGGAGCAGTGGCAGCCTCCTGGGCAACTTGAGGCTTGCTCCACAGAATGTGCTGCAGGTGAGCCTGGCCAGGGCCACTCGTGCTCTAGAGGCTCCATCTTGGGTGTCTTCGTGTAATATGAAGAGCGGCACGGAAGGATAGGTGGGTGTTTGTGCCCTGCTGGTCTCTCCACAGCGGAAGAGAGAGAAGGTAGAAGGGAGGCGCACCCCATCCCAGAGTGCCCTCTTTTCCAAGATCAGATCCTGGTGAGGGTTGCAAGCCTGAGAGAGTGGCCTTATGTTCCCGGCACAGTATGGCCCGGCCCTGGATGCCCAGCTCTGGCTTCTGCCTTGTTTGGGCAATGCTGACCCAGGCCAGGTCTGGGTGCCAAGTCCTGAGGGCTGGACAAAGGCAGAGAGAGCAGATAGGATCTGAGGTCCAGCTCCTGGGAACTTGAGGGTGCCCGCCCTGTGCTTATACTGACTTCCTGCTCCAGGGATCTCTGTCTGGCAAGCTGGGCGCGGCCACAGTCTGAGGGTAGGAAGGTGGGGGGGGCATCCTCTCTCAACCCTCCTCATGGACTCTGCACACCAGGCACAGAGCAGTGGGAAGCAACAGTGTGTAATGGGGTAAAACAAAAAACAAAAAACAAAAACCCTAAGTTTCTGGTGTTTGGTGGGAAGGGGCCAAGGATACCAAGTTGATATGTTATTTATTTACGTAAAGAGTGACAGCTGTGACAGACACAGGACGTGGTACAGACAGGACAATAGGAAACACCACCCTACACACACACTCTCACACACACCAATTAATTTAAAAGAAGATGGAGTTGGCCTACCTTTAATCCCAACACTCAGGAAGCAGGTAGGCAGATCTCTAGGCGTTTGAGGCTAGCCTGGTCTACATAGGGAGCTCTAGGCCAGTCAGGGCCACATAGCAAGATCCTGTTTAAGAAAAGGAGATGGAAAGAGACATGTGGGGATGAAACACAAGCTATTACAAGTGAATTCAAATGCAGCTGTAATTATAAGACGTGAAAGGGCACCAAAGGTCAAGTACCCTGGGTCAGAAAAAAAGACTGCACACTGTAATGGCTTTATGCAATGTCTTATTTTATTTTATGTTGCTTAAACAAAATGCCTGAGACCTGGTAATTTATACAGATTTTTTTTTTCGCTCAAGTTTGAGAAGACCAAGAGTGTGACCTTAGAATGTGGTTGGCCTCTATTGAAGACCTCGTGTGGCTTCAGTTTGTGGTAGGAACAGACAGGACATGTGGGCTCATGAATTAAAAAAAAAAAAGTACAGGAGCAGCCTTGTTTCATGGTGGTAACTAGCCCAGTCCCAGGAACCAAAAACATGCTTCTTTGAAGCAACATTGAGCCTTCACAAAGGCCTTAAAGACTTCTGGCTAGGAGCCACCTCTCAGCCCTGCCATGCAGAACCATGAAGACTCAACAGGTGCACCACTGTGGACAGCTGTGTTCAAACCGCAGTATACAAAAGGCCATTCGAAGGCATTGACTAAGGCCAAAGGACAGAAAGACACACTATGATGACTTATAAAGCAGTGGGAGAGAGAAAGAGAGCTGCCATCATGTGCCAGGGCTCACGTGGAGGTTATTTTACTGGAGAAAGGGGGGAGGGAAGGAGGAAGACCAGCCTCTGGAGACAGGTGCGGCAGAAGAGAGAGAAGAGAGGAAGAGAGACATAGACAGAGAACAGGCAGAGAGGCAGAGAGGGGAGAAGGGGCGCCTCTTTTGAGGGGATGTAGTTGTGGCCTCATAGCTGATGATGTTGTCAGGACCCTGAGCAGGGCAGAGTACTGCCTGAGTCCTGGCAAGTGCACCTGCCAGGTGACAGGAAGCAGGCCAGCATAATGCCTGAATGCTAACACATACCACACACACACACACACACAAAAAAAAACCAACAATAACAACAACAACAAAACACCAGTTGTGTCAGATCAAACAGCAGGCAGCAAGGCCATGGATGCGCAGAGATGCTAACAGCAAATCAAGTTCCTGGGAATTCTAGAAGAGACAGGGAGGAGACACAGATGAGAACACACAGAAAGAAAGGGGCTTTCTGGTCTGTGGTGTCTTGAGTTGTGCTTCCTCTGTTGCTCAGGTTGACTTTGAACCCTTGGGATATAGTGATTCTCTTGCCTCTACCTGAGAAGTTGATGATACTGTAGGTGTTATGGCCAAAGTCCAGAACTCAGAAATACCACCAAGAGACCGAATCTGATGCAAAAGCATAGAGCCTTTATTGAGAGTTAACTTGAGTCCCTCCTTTCGTCCTGAGTGGCAGCAGCAGTCACTGCAACAGCAGGAATAGCAGCTACAGGAGCAGAGCAGGAAAGACCCCAGTGGTAAGGGGGGGGTTATAGAGGGGAAGGCTTGGGGAATTCCAAGTCTACAAGCTTGTGATTGGCTGCCACCCCATGGGGCGAGGGGAATTTCCAAGTCTATAGGTTTGGGATTGGCTGCCCACTCTGGGCGAAGGTCCAGAAAAGGTTATGGTACATCTGTAGGTTAGGGGTTACTACTTCCCTAGGCTTAAGGTCTATGGGGAGTCGTGTCTCTAGACTAGAGGTTACTAATTCCCTACTCAGGGATTGGTCAGTTTTTCCTGCTCAGGGATTGGTTTGTTTTGTGTCAGGGGCAGAGATGACTCTGATTTCAAGGCCAGACTGTGTTTCTTTCTCTGGTCCATTTTAGCTTTTAGGCTCCAATTTTAGAGCCAGGGTGAACTTCTTTAACAGGCTCTGATTCTAGGGGAAGGTATGTGTTCTTTTGGCTCTGGTTTCCGACACAGGGTGTTTTTCTCTGGCTTTGGGTTCAGGGATAAAATGTTTCTTTTGTTGGCTCAGGTCCCAAATCCAGGGTGTGTTTCTTTCACTGGTTCATGGATTGTGCTTGGGCTATGGATCACAGATCTGCTAGGGCCTGGGTCTCTCAGTAGGCATCTGCCATTGGTCTATGTTGATTTAGGAGTCAGTGGGTATTTTTTACATTAATTTATTCATTTTATTTTATGTATAAGTGTTTTGTCCACACGTGTGTATGTGCACTATGTATGTACTCAGTGACCGCCAAGGCCGGAAGACGATGGTCTGGGATCCTCTGGAACTGGAGGAATGGACGGTCATGACAAACACGTGATGCTGGAAACCTCAGTCTTCTTCCAAAGAAACAAGCACTTTTAACTGCTTAGCCATCTCTCTACCTCCGGGAGTCAGCCTTTGTGTGTGTGTTGGGTACATGTGCACATGTGTGCATGTATGCCGAAGCTGGAAGTCAATCTTGAATATCAATCCTCAGGATATTCAAACCTTGCTTTTCAGACAGGGTCGCTCACTGGCTCTTGCCAATTATGCTGGCTGACCAAGGAGCCCCACAGATCCTCCTGCCTCCGCTTCCCAACACTGAGACCACAGTGTGCTTTTCGTGTGGGTTATGGGAGTTGAACTTAGGGCCTCATGCTTGCAAATCAAGCACTTTACCCTGTTAGGAGCTGTGTGGCCTAGTTTTGGACCAACAGGTCTCCAGATGAGGCAAAGCCCACGGGACAGTCTCACTCGGTGAGGACCAGAGGACTTTGGGACAGAGCAGAATACTGCTGGGACCTTGTGGCCTGCACGCTCTCTTTTCTCTCATAATATTTATGATTCTCTTGGCCGTTTTTAGTGTCACTTTGTCAGTCACACATGGGACAAATGTGATCAGTCTTGGAAACCACATTTTTTTCCCTAAATTATTTTCCCCTTAAAGTCTTTGGGAACTTTAGGGGAAAGTTTCTTGTCTGGGGTGCCAGCTGTCACTCCAGACCCCAGGAACTGTCTGATTCAGTGCTGACAGGATCGGAAGCAATTTGCCCCTATTTCTGTAAATATGCTTTGTTAAGATTTGAATGGAATTGTTGTTCTTGAAACTGTGTGCCTATGTTTACCACCTTTTAGTTTTGTAAAGGCAGGATGTGCCTGCTTGATATTTGGCCGGACTAGCAGAATGATAAGTGTTGTTTTTGGTTTAAAAGATGTTTTGATGTTAAAGTTGGGGGAAAAAACATATTTGACATATTTGTTTTTGCCGAAGGTTAATGTTGGAGGGTAGGAAAAACATATCTGTTAGTATGGAAAACATGCTTGTTTTTGATATGTAAATTAAAGACGGCTGGAGCTATCTGAGGGCCACCTGTGTGAAACTCATCTGGTGGTTGAACAGTTCATTTCTTCTCACCAACACCCCTTCCCCATCTCAGGACCTGAACCCAGGCTGCGGCAGGACTGCAGCATGACCCCAACTTTTGTGTCAACTTTTCCCAGCAAATGTGAAGACAGATAGACTGGATTTTTTGGAAAAACATAGTTTTCCAGAACAGAATGAAACTAAAAGAAGAATTTCAAATTGTGATGGTTTTACAAAATGATAAAAATGTGGCCAGTGATTTAAAGTCCTTGCATGCAGTTCTTCATGCTATAGAAACAACTTCACAAGGAAATTGGGACTTTCAAGAGGCCAATAATTCTAGTCACGTACCAATGGGTTTCAGAAACCAGAAAAGTAAGGAACATTCTTGTTCCATTTTGAAAAGCTAATACGAGCTTGGTATGGGACGAAAGACAAAATGATGCTAAATTCAGCTCACAAACAAAAATGCAAGCTGAATCTAATATGTGCAAAAAAGACAATTCTTCAAAGTCAATGTGAGGTTGGGCAAGGCATGGTGGCACATCCTTTTAATCCTAGCACTCAGGAGGCAGAAGTAGGCAGATCTCTGTGAGTTTGAGGTCAGCCTGATCTACATAGTGAGTACCAGGACAGCCAGAGCTATACAGAGAGACCATGTCTCAGAAAGGGGGTGTGGAGAGCTGTAGAAATGGCTCAGGGGTTAAGAGCACTTACTGCTCTTGCAGAGGGCCTGGGTTTGGTCCCAGAACCCACACGTTTGTTCACAACTATTCCTCTAGTTCTAGAGGGTCTGACTTCCTCTTCTCACTTCTAAGGGTACCAAGTACATGTGTAGTACATACATGCAGGCAAAACACCCACACACATGCATGCTTGAATATCTGCATCAACAAAACGAAAGAGAAAACTACACAAACACTTCAGTAGATGCTGGAAATCACCCAGGGAATTCAATAGCCGTTCACATACTGAATAAATTAGCAATGAAAAGAGGAATCTATTAAGAAAGAATGAGGAGTACTTGGGAGATGGGGAATCCAATATAGATGCCATCACCCAAGACTATTCCTGAAAAGCACACCCATAAGCACCTTAAAGGAGGGTGTATTTATTCTGACTGTGGGTTTAGAGGTTTCAATCAATATTCTAGAAATAGAACTGCAAAGCAGCAACCAGAGGGGAGCGGGGCTTTTCTCGATGTAATGTCCTTGGGATCTACCCAAGTTGTATAAACCGGATTGGTCAGTTTTTTGTTTGTTTTTGAGACAAAGTCTTCCCTACTGATCTGAAACTCACAGAGATCTGCCTGCCTCTGCCTCAGGAGGGCTGGGACTAAGGTGTGCCCTCCAATTGGCCAGTTTTGGTAGAGCTGTACTTTGTGCTGCGACTGTAGCATGGCACTTAGTCACTAACCTCCTTGGGGACATTTGTGGTGTTTCCACTTTGGGCCTATTATAAATATTGCTACTCTGAGGGCTTTGGGGGAAGACTCAATGTTGCTGCATAAGCATGAGGACCAACTCAGAGCCCAAGGACCCACATAAAAGCCGAGTGTGGCAGTATGTGTCCATAACCCCAGCACTGAGTGGAAGGGGGGTCTCTGTGGCCAGCGGCTAGCCAGTTTAGCTAAAACAATGAGATTCAGTGAAGGACCCTATCTAAAAAAATATGATAGAGAATGAGAGAGAAAGAAAACCAATATTAACCTTCGTTCTCCATATGCACATGTGTGCATGCATCTGAGAGAGGATTTTTAAAAACTGAAAACCAAAGCTATCACGAAAAATCATGTATATGTTTTGTGGGGACATGATCTTCATTTTTTCTGAGATAAATTCCTAAATGTCCAGTTGCTAGATTAGGTGGTAATATACACTTAGCTTAAAATTTTTTAGATTATTGTTTTATTTTATGTATTATGAGTGTTTTGCCTTCATGTATGCTTGTGTGCCTGATGCTCAAAGGGATCAGAAGAGGGTATTGGATGCCCTAGGATTGGCGTTAGGGGTGGTTATGAGCTGCCATGTGGGTGCTGGGAACCAAACCCAGGTCCTGTGCAAGAACAGTCAGTGCTCTTAACCGCTGAGCCATCTCCCCAGCCCTCCACGTTTAGCTTTAGAGGAAAATGATAAACTGCTTCCACGGGTGCTCACTGTGTTTCACTCTCCCATCGCAGTGTGCATTCTGCTTTCTCTGTATCCTCACAGAACTCGGTGGTGATGTTTTAAGTCTTGTTGCATCCTTTTTTTCTAAAATTTATTTATATTTTCTGTATGAATGCTCTGCATGCCAGGAGAGGCCATTAGATCCAATTATAGATGGTTATGAGGCAGCATGTGGGTGCTGGAAATTGAACTCAGGTCCTCTGGAAGAGCAGCCAGTGCTCCCAACCGCTGAGCCATCTCTCCAACCCCTGTCTTGCTGCATCTTTTCTGTCCCATAGGGACCCTATTTTTCACATGCCTGATAGACAGTGGCGTGGAACCTCCTTTGCCTGCTCATGGCATTTTCTCTGCAGAGAAGTCCTTCATGTCCTTTGTTGAAGTTCTACTTCAGCTGCTTTGGTTTTAAAATGTTGAACTTGGGGCATGTTTGTGCATTCTGAGTGAGAGTCCCTCGTTGTGTGTGGTAGTTCAATTGTTTCTGTCTGCGTGCCTTTTTACCTGTTTCTTTCACAAACCAAAGGCTTGTAAATATGTAAATGCATATTACGTATAATTGGTTTTTTGAGACCGGGTTTCTCTGTGTAGCTTTGGAGCCTGTCCTGGAACTCTCTCTGTAGACCAGGCTGGCCTCAAACTCACAGAGATCCACCTGCCTCTGCCTCCCGAGTGCTGGGATTAAAGGCGTGCGCCGCCACCGCCCGGGCACAAAGGCTAGTTTTTATGAGCATCAGTTTTGTCATTCTCCTCTTTTATTGAGCAGGCTTTTGATGGTCTTTAACGCCTTCCCCAATTCTCTCTTGTTCTCGTCTAAAAGACACTGGGGTTGCTCCCTATCTCAGCTGTGAGCAGTGGTGAACTCATATCAGCGACAGCCATTGAGTTCAGCTCTCGTGTTGCTGAGTTGCTTTGAATGCTTGTAAAAATGTCAGTTGGCTAAACTTGGGTGGGCCTAGTTCCGGGGTCTCTGTTGTTTCACTGAACACATGCGCCCATCACCCCACAATATTATACAGTCTCTCCGTAAGCCTGAAAATATGGTACTGTGGGTTGAGGGATGGCTCAGCGGCACAGGTGCTTTCTGTACAAGTGTGAGGACTTGAGTTAGAATCCCAAACACCAACGTTTTTAAAAAAACAAGACATGCTAGGCATGGTAGCACAAACCTTTAGTCCCAGTACTTTGGAGGTAGAAGAAGGCAGAGCTCTGAGTTCGAGGCCAGTCTGGTCTGCAGAGTGAATTCCAGGACAGCCAGGGCTACACAGAGAAACCCTGTCCCAGAAAACCAAAACCAACCAAACAAACCGACACACAGCGTGAACAACTGTAATCCTAGTGCTACTTGGGATAATAAGAGAGAGAAAGGTAGAGACTAAAGAGCTCCTGGAAGCTCAGAGACCAGCTAGCCTGGCACAGACAGTAGAACACAGCAAAGACCCGATTTCAAAACAAGGTAGAGGTGTTGCCTCCGCCACTCCACTCTGTTTACAGACGTTCTATGTCCTCCTCCACGGTCTAGCCTAGTCTAACCTTCCCTACCTTCGGTGCAGCGGAGCTCCAGGTTTTGGGCCAATCTGCCATTCTATAGACCTCTCCCACCTCTATCTACCCACACACTCCCAGCCTGGAGCAGGAAGCTCTGCCCACTTGCCTGAATACTACCCAAACTACTCCTAATTTCTAGACCTAGCCTGCATCTGTGCCCCCTCTTCTCTACCACCCTGCTCCATCCAAAACAAACTTAAAACTAACAAAGGAAGTCCACATGCCCAGATCTCATTGCAGGGTGACAACAATTTAAAAGATCAAGTCAGTATCTTCTCTTCAAAAGCAGTAGAAATTGCGGCCAAGGAGAATTACCTGGAGGAACTCTAGGACACAGAAGTGAAAAATCAGAACAATCACAAATAAATGGCTTAAATGATGTAACTCAAAATTTGAAAAGAAGAAGAACAGAAACAAGAACAAGGGAACTGGAGAGATGGCTCAGTGGTTAAGAACATTGGCTGCTTTTCCAGGAGACCCAGGATCAGTTCCCATCACCCACATGGTGGCTCACAACTGTCTATAACTCCAGGATCCAACACCCTCACACAGACATACATGCGGGCAAAGCACCAATAAAATAAAAATAACAACAACAACAAGAATCCAAATCCAAACCCAGCCAAGAGCAAAAATAACAAAAATCAAGATAGTGATGTTTACTTGGTTCACTGCCCCTTGGTTAGATGAAGTGTCTCTCTTCATCTTTTCTGATTAATTTTAGTTTGAATTTTATTTTGTCACATATGAACATAGTGATGCCTGCTTGCTTCCTGATTCCTTTTGATTAGAGTTCTTTGTCCAACCTTTACTAGATCTAAAGCAGCGCCTATCTTTACAACTAAAGAAGTGTTTCTTGTAGGCAACAGACAGATGCATTTTGTTTCTTGATCCATCTACAGGTTTTTCTGCTGCCAGTTTTAAGTTTTAATTCATTGTGGTCAGATATGATACAGGGAGTGAAGACCTATATGTTGGAGAAATTGGGATTTTGAACGGATTTACAATTCACAACAGACTCCTACCAGATGTTCAAAGAGCTGCAGTCAATTCTTCTTTAGCCATTCAAAAAAGAAAAAGAAAAACAGAACTAGAAGGAGCATTTCACGTCTATGAAACCACTATAACACTAATACCAAAGCAGGTAAAGACACAATAAAAAGAAAAGAAAACAAAACAAAAAAAAGAAAAAAAAAAAACTACAGGCCAATATCCCTGATGAATACAGCCTCAAAAACACTCAATAAAACACTTGCAAACAGCTAGGCGGTGGTAGCACACGCCTTTTTTCCCATCACTCAGGAGGCAGAGGCAGGCAGATCTCTGTGAGTTTGAGGTCAGAGCGAGTTCCAGGACAGGCTTCAAAGCTACAAAGAAACCCTGTCTCGAAAAACAAAACAAAACAAACAAAAAGAAACACTTGCAAACATACATTTAAAATATTATACAACATGACCAAGTTGGCTTTATCCCTGAAATGCAGGGATGATTCAACATACTCAAGTGAATAAATGTAATAAACTATATAAATGAACTTAAAGACAAAAATTACATGGTCATCTCAAAAGACGCAGGAAAAAAGCCTATGACAAAATCCAACATGTCTTCATTATAGCAGTCTTGGATAAGTGTAGGCCTACAGAGAACATATCTCAAGACAATAAAAACAACATATGAGAAACCCACAGTCAATATCATCATAAACAGAGAAAAAAATATTAAAGCAATCCCACAAGTCAGGAATGAAACAGGGATGTTCATGGTCCCTACTCCTTTTCAACACTGTGTTTGAGGTAGTAGTTAGAGCAATAAGGCCAGAGAAAGAAATTAAAGGGATACAAATAGGGAATGAAGAAGTCACACTGTCCTCATTTGCAGATAATATGATCCTCTCCATTAGAGATCCCAAAAATTCCACCAGAAAACTTCTAGAAATGATCATCAAATGCAGTGTGGCAGGATACAGAATCAACTTGTAGACATTAATAGCTTCTCTGTACACCAACATCAAACATCCAGAGGAGATTATGGACACATGATCCTATTCACAACAACCTCAAGAAAATAAGATGTCCAGGAATAAACCTAACCAAGGAAGTGAAGGACCTCTGCAATGAAACTTTAAAGCTCTGAAGAAAGAGATAGAAAAAGACACTAGAGAATGGAAAGACATCCCCTGTTCATAGATTGATAGGATTAACACTGTAAAAATGACCACTCTACCAAAAGCTATTTACAGCTTCAATGCAATCTCAATCAAAATCTTATCTCATTATTCTCAGAAGTAGAAAACAAACTATTCGAAAATTCATAAGAAACAACAAAAGACCAAAGAAAGCCAAAAACAATCTCAAGTCTTCCCCACCCCCAACAAATGCTGCAGGAATTAACATTGTAGATCTTTAAAGATATTGTAGAGACAACGTAACAAAAATTAAAAAGGTACTGGCACCAAAACAGACATGTAGATCAATGGAACAAAACTAAAAGACCCAAAAATGAGTACATGTAACTTTGGTCACTTAATGTTTGACGATGATGCCAAATACATCTCACTGAAAGAAAGAAAGCAACTTTATCAAACAGTTCTGGAAAAACTGGATGTCCCCATAAAGAATGCAATTGGACCTGTCTCTATCACCTTGCACAAAAGCTAACTTCTAATGGATTAAGGACCTAAACCTGAAGCAGTGAAATTGCTAGAAGAAAACATGGGCAGTAGCCTACATGATACGGGTGCAGGAAATGACTTCCCAGATAGTACTCCACTTGCCTGAGAAATAAGGCCAAAAACTGAGTAGAGGGATCTCATGGAACTTAAAAGTTTCTGTACAGCTAAAGACACAGTCAATCAGGCTAGTTCCTGGGATCCCAGAGTGAATCTGATCAGAGTCCATCCTGGTCAGTATTTACTTAAAGCTCGCTTCAGATTTGGCTCAAAGTAAAAAAGAAGAAAGAAAAGAAAAAGAAAGAATCAACCAAGTGAAGAGGAAGCAAACAGAATGGGAGAGAGATTCTGCTAAATCTGACAGAGGATTAATATCCAGAACACATAGAGAACTCAAAAATAAGACAAAAAACAAAAAAGACCTATTCAAAAAAATAAATAAGCCTGGGACCTGAATCGAGAGTTCTTAAAAGAAAAGAATGGCTAGAAAATAGCTCAGAAAATGTTCATCTTCCCTAGCAATTAGGGAAATACAAAGCAATCTTGAGATTTCTTCTTACCCTAGTAGGAATGGCAAAGATCAGCGGATACATCTTCAGAATACTCTTGCACCCAAGACTCAGGGAACATTGCAGAAGAGGAAGCTGAAAGATTGAATGAGCCAGAGGACCAAGGAGTTTTCTGAGAGATTATGTCTCCTAGTAACATCAGAAGCTGTTCCATAAAGTCTCACCGACACGACTGCCCACATGTGAGCCCATATGTGAGGACACCAGCAATCATGACAAACTGGACAGGGAAAAGGCCAGGAGGCCTCAGCCCGATACAAAGAACTACAGGCAACTGAGTGAGCTGGGAGTGAGATGGTCCTCCCTAGGGAAGAGCACTCCAATTGGTTGTCTGGTGCCAATGCACCAGGTCCAAAAACATGCATACAAGTATCATTATACGGACTTAAAAGGTTATATTTAGAAACATATATGAATACACAAATACATATATTCATGCAATAACAATTAATAAAAAAAGAAGTCGTTACTTTGAGAGTGAGGAGGAGTATATTGGAGGGTGGAAAGGGAAGGGAGAAATGTAAAACTACTCTCTCAAGAACAAACAAACAAAAAAACTAAGGTAGAGTTAGGGTTAGAGTGCCCTCTGATCTCCACGTGTCTGCCAAGACACATTCCTGTGTGCACTGCACACACACACACATGAACACACATGCACACAATGAACACATGTCTACATACATCATGCAATACATACACACAAACACTCATGATATCATAGTTTCAGCATATTATTCTGCCTACATAAATCCAAATTTTGTTGGATTTATACTTTAGTACCCCACTTTGGGATTAATTGTTCTGAAAAAAGAAAAAGCAAAACAAAACTAAAATATGCCATTTGGAACCAGGCACCTGTAATGCCAGCACCTGAATGTGGAGGCAGGAGGAGCATGAGATTGGGCTACACATACAAAAACTATACAATTCAGCGGAGTTTTAGCATGTTTGTAGATTTGTGTCCTATGTTAAAACATATTCATGGCCCCCAAATAAAACTATAGACCCAACAGTAGTTAATTTCCAGTTTGTCCTCTCTCCCTGCCTTCCTCTCCCAGGCCTGTGTTAGCCACCAAACCACTCCATGCACACATTTAGATTAGCTACTTTGGGCACTTCATACATTTCCACTCATACAATGGACGAGCATACAACCTTTGAGCCTCTGTGTGCAAATTAGGTTCGTTTGTGCTGGAGCCCCTATATTCACCCCTTCTCACGGCTTGGACTATGTGAACAGTTTGTGGCTGTCATTCAACACATAATATTTGAAATCATTAAGCTTCCTGGTTGATTGGCCCCTTTATCATGAAGTAACATTTTTTTCTTTGATCCTGTAAAATTTCATAATGAATTCTCTTTGATATAAATATGGCCCCCGTGCATTTGGCTAATGTTGGTATGTCTCTTCTTCATCCTTTAGCTTTCGGTCTACACAGCTCACCATCCCTGAGTGAGTTCCTCCTAAGTACAATGCACTTGGGCTGGATTCTCTTGTCCCCTCTATCAGTCTCCGTCATTGACTGCTGCTGTGGATTATTCCTATTTAATTCAATTACTGATGCAGTGAGGCTTAAGTCTGGTATTTTATTTTTGTTTTGTTTGTCTCCCTAGCCCTGTTACTGCTTACTTTTCCCTGCCTTCCTGAAGTTTACTTGAAAATTTTCTAAAGTTCCATTTTGGGTTTTCTTATAGGTTTGGGTCGTATCCCTTTCTTTGTTTTCTAAGGGGTTGCTTTAGAATTGTGCTGTGTATTTAACACAGCAAAGTCTCTTGGTGGCAACACTTTGCAAGTGGAATGAGAAAAATTTCATCTCCCCTTTTCCTCATTCCTGACAACACTATGTTCAGGTGTCTCCATCTCCCCACTTCCTGATGTCTTCATCAAGTTCAGGTGTCTTCTACCCCCTTCCTGATGTCACTATGTTCAAGTGTCTTCTACCTCCCTTCCTGATGTCACTATGTTCGGGTGTCTTCTACCCCCTTCCTGATGTCACTATGTTCAGGTGTCTTCTACCCCCTCCTGATGTCACTGTGTCCAGGTGTCTTCTACCCCCTCCTGATGTCACTATGTTC
>PVIU01008934.1:0-69866 GCA_004026605.1 Ondatra zibethicus | reverse complement strand
GCACCAATCCAGCTGGACTGGGACTGAATGAGCATATGATCAAACCAGACTCTCTGAATGTGGTGGCGAAAGTTGGCAGATGGAGAACCCATCAACAATGACACCAGGACCTATCTCTTCTGCATGTATTATCTTTTTGAGAACCGAGTCCTTTTGAATGCACTCCTTCCTAGGCCGGGAGGGATGGGGGTGGGCCTTGGACTTCCAACAGGGCAGGGCACCATGCCCTCTTTCAAGGAAGAAGGGGGAGGGAGGAGGGGTGGGGAGGTAGTGGGAGGGGACCGGGAGAAGGGGAAGAAAGGTAAAAATTTTATTTCCTTAATTATGTTTTGAATGGAAAAAATAAAACAAAACAATGTATGGAAAAAAAAAGAGAGTGTCAGTTTCAAAATTTCTTGAGATACGTCTTTCTTGAGGCTATTCACATCCTGTTTATGCACTGGAATCAGAGCATATTATTAGGTTGTTTCAGTTAAATGGAATGCTTCATATTATGAATGTATGAGACTATAACAGTGTTAAATGCAACTTATATACTTGCATTCTATAAGGTTTGAAATGATATCTTGAGTTTAACATTGAATTTTAAAAAATATCACTTTCTCTGGAGATAAATAAATGATATCCTAAGTCCAAGGGGAAATTACTTTATAGAAGCTATGCAGTTTAATTGGATTTATTTTTTATAATGTGTGACACAAAAGGTTAATATTAAGAGCTGAATTCCTTGGAGATTTCAGTAATGATTAGTTTTACTTTACAAATTATTTTGTCATAGTGTGTTCTTTCCCAGGGGCTATGTAGAGATGAAATTCAAACATAAGAATGAGAAAAAGTAATATCACTTAAAGTGTAATAAAATATCCATATTTAAATGTTATTGGAGACATAAATGAAACCATTATTTTATGTATTTCATATGTCTTCTGTTTTAATACATTTCCTAAGTTTCAGAACATTTTCAAGTTTTAGTGCCTTGAAACCCACATTCAACTTTGAAAGTGTTACTGACAGCAATGACAACTGGTATGGTCTCCTTTGACATGAAGGTGTGCAGTTAAATGAAAGATTTGAGGCAGGTCATCTCACAACAATGATATTAATTGATATTTATTCTTCAAGCAAAGCACTTTAGCTTGTTCTGTGGGTTATAGACAGAAGCAAACGTCCTCCAAGGGTTTTTGTTTTGTTCCTAGCAAAGAGATGAGAATTCAAAATATTGTATGGTATTGGGAAACTAAGTTGAAGTCAATTCCACATGACAGGAGATCTTAATTACTGATAAATTTTACCCAAGGATGTTTCATGAGAATTGATATAGGAAAAAAGGTTGGACATAGTAGGACAGGGGCTGAATCCAGGAATTGGTTATGTGAATAGTTGAAGAATGTCCACATGAATGTGCAAATTGACATTAGGGTCCAAAATTCTCATTAAAGGTAGAAAAAAAAAACGGATCAGCTTTGTAGCTTAGACAGCATATGTTCTTAAAAGTACTCTTCTCTCTAAAATGTTCTGTCTACCTTCAAACACTTTACAGATGAAACTAACAAAAATGCTTAAGCAAGCACACATGTAGACATATGTAGAGGCAAGCACATATGCAAGCCCATGTACAGGCAAGCATGCATGCAGACACATGTACATGCAAGTGTGCATGCCGACATGTGTACAGACAAGAGCACATGCAGACATGTATACAGATGGTGTAGGAGGTCCTTCTGTCTATGTGTTGCTTTTATTAATGCATAAAGAAACTGCTTTGGCCTGTTGATAGGGCAGAACTTAGGTAGGTGGTGAAGACAGAACTGAATTCTGGGAGGAAAAAAGCAGAGTCAGAGGAATGCCATGGAGCCGCCAAAGACAGACACTGGGAATTTTACCCGGTAAGCAACTGCTATGTGGTGATATACAGACTACTAGAAATGGGTTAAATTACGATGTAAGAGTTAGCCAATAAGATGCTAGAGCTAATGGGCCAAGCAATGATTTAATGAATACAGTTTCTTTGTGATTATTTCGGTTTTGGGCAGCCGGGACAAACAAGCGGCCCTCCTCATCCTACATACAGGCAAGCACACATGTAGACATGTGTATAGGCAAGGGTGCATGCAAACATGTGTATAGGCCAGAGCACATGCAGACATGTGTACAGGCAAGCATACATGCAGACATGCATACTCTGCTGCTCAGACTTTTAGGGGCTAATAATGTAATGGGTATAGCAAGCTTTCTTGTTGGATTATCTTTGGGTCACCAGCCCCAAAGAATGACACAGAGACTTATTATTAATTATTAAAGCTCAAATTTAGCTTAAGCTTGTTCCTAACTAGTCCTTATAACTTAAATTAACATAACCTTTTTAATCTATGTTCTTCCACAAGGCTTATCACCTCATCTCCATACTCTTTATCTTGCTTCTTCCATGCCTGTCTGGAGACCTACCTTTCTTCTTCCTAGAATTATTTCTCTATCTTGCAGTCAAACATATACTAACCTACCTAGCTATTGGCTGCTTGGTTTTTTATTAAATCAATCATAGTGACACATCTTCACACAGTGTACAAATATCCCACAACTTTCCCTCTTTTGTCTAAATAAAAAGAAAAAACTTTAGCTTTAATGTAGCAAAACTATATCTGGTAAGAGCAATTATCAGGTAAGAATTATATTTGCAAAGTCCAGTACATTTGTAGTTGGCATATTCAGAGAAAATAATCTATTATCTATAATCTCTTGAGAAATTTAAAGTTTTATACCTAAGCCATTTTTTATTATTACTTGTATTACCATCCTAAAACTATCTTTTTAGACCTTAAAAGATCTTCTTAGATAAACAACTTAAGCTTTTATGTTTTTTAACCTTATGAGCTTTACATTTCTTATGTAAGTTTCATTTCTGAATTTGGTAACAAGGAAAATTGTAACTATAACTATCTATTCTTCAACCCCATCAGAGACCCATGAAGGATATTATATTACCTGAGTAAATAGGAAGTACAGAGCAAGCAACTTCCAAAACTATAAAAATAACAGAAACAGCTGGGTGCCTGGACAGTCACCAAAGATTCCTCTGGAGCACTAGGTTGTTCATCTTCAGCCTACAGGCCTAGAGCATCTGATAGACTTTACTGTAAAGCAGGAATTTTGAAGGATTGTTTTGCTTTGTCTTGGCCAAGCTGGCAGTCACTTTCTTTTATATCCTGCCTGTCCAATTTGGAAAGCATACTGTCACCAGTTGACTCAAGGGCAGTTTCTTGTCCATTGGTTAACTTTGTCACATGAAAGCAAACTCCATATGTAGCTTCTTAATGCCCATCATCCTTTTTTGAAGTAAATTGATGCTGCAAGGAGTTGATGTGTCTCACTGTCATGAAAATCCTTGTGATATCAAAACATCTTAAATACCATATTCTGTAGGTTTCTAAAGTGTTTGAAGGCCACCTATCTGTCTAAAACATATCTCTGTTTAACCTTAAAAACATACTTAACATGACTATAAGTTTGATTATTAAAGAAGACTAACCAGTAACCTATATTTATTAATTATATATTACATTTTAAATTATCTGTATAGGTTCAATACCTTAAACAAGAGTAGAAGTATATATATGGTACAACAAAAATAACATTAAATTTGCACCAAGATAAAAAAATACCTTAAACAAAGTAGGAGTATTATATATAGAGTATATTCTAGCAAAAATGACCTTAAATTTATATCAAGATACAAAAATTCATACCAATGTAAAATATTTGTAATTAATAGTTGCCTTTTAGTTTAAAAGTAGATTCAATAATCTACCCTTTTATCCTATCATTTCTAAATCTCCTCCCTCTTTTTATCTTTTTAGAGAAGATCCCTGAATCTAACTTCCTTTGTTTAGTTTTCTCCCTGACCATCACCATTAATGACTTGTAACTTAGCCACCTAGACAGTGGCAAACATTCACCAAATGACCAGAAACTGCCTATCCCACCTCTTGAGAATATGGGTATCATTGATCTCTAGATTGCTTCTTTCTGTCTGGGAGCAATGAAATGTTTAGGGGATCCTGAGAAAATTGGGATGTATGTCAAGTCCTGGGAGTTCTAGACCATCTCAGCTAGCAGCTTTGATGTTGTTTTGGATACAGAATTTTTAGGAAACTGCAACGGAGGCATTCTGAGAGGCTGGTTCACCTGAACTACTTGTCCTCATTGGTGTATGGTCTTTTTGTTCTAAAAATACACAAGCTTTTAAAAGTAACACACATATCTGCATTAACACAAGTATGAAATGTGTGCTGTTCACAAGTCAGTTAAAGGTGATCTTCTGTTTTCTGTTTGGGCAGGTAAAAGGTATTTGTCAGCTTTATAAGTCTGTTTGGACTGTATAACCAAGCTGCAATATCAGTCTCTATCCATGCCATGTGAAAGAAAGGCATGTAATAAGTCATGAGGACTCTGCAGCCAACAAGATTTATCATGTTTCACCCAGTTCCAGAGCTGTTCCCATGTCAAGGGATCAGCATATACATCACCTGTCTTACAGTCTTTCTTGGCATTTTCCCTCAATGTAGCCAAGGTCCTCAGGATGTCTCCCCCAGTCAAATCTTATCTTTGTTAATTCTGATGGAATCCATAGCTTTTTGTTTCCTGTGGGAACCAAAGCACAACCTCTAGCTCAACACAGCACATTTTCTGACTTCCATTTTGATGTCAAGACATTCCTTAATTATATAAGCTGGTTTAATTCAGCCATCCCTCCCATAGCCCAATGTCTCCTTGAAGCTGTCATTCTCTGTTCATTAGCATTCAAAAAATTCAAAATTCATAAAGTACCATATAAAGCCCAAACTCCCAAATTTCCCATCCTTACATGACATATTTTTAATATTACTTTAATCTTTAATCTTTCTTTAAGGATTTTAATATTTTTAAACTATTTATTTTATCAATGACTGTCTATATCTATTTTCTTTTCTTTGTTCAGCATCTAAGCACCTTCTTAGGCATAGTGTACTTTTTTTTTTTAGAGGTTTTCTGTGTCTGTACCTGGTTTTCTGCAGGTCTGCAGCATTGTCTGATGGTGTGAGCCATGCCTTAAAGAGCCAGTCCATCCACAGCATGGTTCTGAGCTGGCAGCTGACTCAAGCCAGCAGCTTCTAGCCATGCCTCTGTACTCCAAGCACCAGCCAGACGGAGAGTGCAGGACTAGGAAGCCATGTCCGGCCCCTTGTCCAGAACTTTTCTTAGCTTTCTCAGGTCTTATGTTTAGATATTTGAGCCTCCATATTTGATGCCATATGTGGTAAGTTTTCTTGCCAGACTATCTTTGTGTTGCCAGCCCCCAAAATAATGACATGTAGACATTATTATTTATAAAACTCAGCCTTAGCTTAGGTTAGTTCTTATATCTTAAATTAACCCATTTTTAAAAAAATCTGTATTTTTCTACGAGGCTTGTTTTCTCATCTCTATTTCCTTCATGTCTGACTGGTGACCGGCCTTTCTTCTTCCTAGAGTTTTCTCTCTTTACAGAAGTTTCACCTACTCTCCTACCTAGCTATTGACTTCATATTTCTATTATACCAATCACAGCAATATATCTTCATACAGCATACAAATATCCCACAATAAATAGGCAACAATGTTTGTGTTTGTATTTGGGCCAGTTATTAATTAGTCACTTAACTCCCCCCTCTATTTTGAAATTAAAATTCTAGTCAGGTGTGGTGATGAACACCTGCAAGGTTGCAATGTCAGCAATTGGTGGGCTGAGGTGGGAGGGCTGCCTTAATTTAGAGACTAGTCTGGACTACAGACGATAGCCCAGCTTTGCTTACACAGCAAGACTGTCAAAAAAAAGAAAAAAAATCAAGGAAACTAAAACAAACAAACAGGAACAACTGTAACATGATAACAACTCTGTTCATGTTTGTATGTGTGTGCATGTATGTGTGTCTTGAAACACATTTTTTTAAGTAGTTAGGAGTATGCTGCTGATACTGGACAGTTAGTGGACGTAACTTTCCCACTCACCAATTCCCAAATAACTGACATGGAAGCTTAATATTAATTACAACTGCTCAGCCAATAGCTCAGACTTGTTACTAGATAACTCTTACATTTAAATTAACCCATGTTTCTTATCTCTGCTTTACTATGTTGCTTGGTACTTTTTCTTGGTGAGACATGCCATTTTGCTTCTCTTTGCATCTGCTGTCAACTTCTCTGACTACCCCCTTCTTCCCAACATTCTTAGTTTGGCTCTCCTGCTTAATCTTATTCTGTTCAGCTATGGGTCAGTTAGTCTCTTTATTAAACCAATCATAGTGACATATATTCACAGAGTGTATAGGAAATTGCACACTGAACTGCCTACATTTAAATCCTTCTGGTCCATCAGTACTATTTGTTTGACTTTGGTCATGTTATCAAATGTCTGTTCTTTAGTTTCCTGTATAATAAAGGTGAAATAACAATAATACTTATTAGTAATAAACAGAAATGTTTCAATAATAGTTAATATATAAAGGGCATGAAAATAATTTAGGTACACAGTAATGTAAGTTTGTGCCCTATTTATATAATATATACATGCATTTACATATTTAAAACTATGGAATAAGCATTTGAGTATATAAGAATTAATACCCTATATGTACATATATTACCTCTTTATATACATGCATTATATAAACAGTGCTATCAAGTGTTAAGTTGTAGTTTTCTAATAAGTATAGTCAACACTCTTTCAGCCCTAGAATGATGAATATTCAGGGTGAATGACAATGGTGCGTGAATGCATGTGTAAATGTGCACATACTCATATGAACACAGTTGAAACACATGTATACACACACAAATGTAGACAAAAGGAAAATTTAATACTGAAAACTGCTCTGAGATTCTTTCTGTTTTGGTCTTGAAAGCCACCCAATGGCTTATATATCTTTTCATATTTCTAGAATTCCTGAAAGCGAGTTCCATAGTCACTGAAAAGATCTGAGTTAAAGAGATCCTCAGGAGGCAGCATCAGCTGGTGGGATGCCAGGTTCTGCTCTCTAAGAGATTCTTTACGTTTCATTGCAGTCTGTGAGCTTTGCCATCTTTTCGAAGTTATTCCTCTCCAGCTTGTGTTAGTTTCAACTAAACTAGGCTATAGAGTTTAAAATAGCAAGTACTTATTTCATATCAGGCCTGGATTCATTGTGAAGAGTGAAAACTAATTTAGGCTTTCACTGTATATGTATTTGCTATGAATGTGTGAAGCAGAAGTTTCATATTTTATTTATAATTTGTTATGATGAAAGGCCTGATTCAAAATATAAATATAGTCATAGAAACCTTGTTCATAAATGATATCTGATTTCTTCTGACATTTTGTTTCTATGAAAGAATGCCGGTGTCATTTAGAAAATGTTATAGGTATTTTTAGAACCAAACCCAGAGAACAAGTTATTTAGTTTTCTGGTCAACTTTAGTTATTCTTTATATTGTTCTTGACTGTCTAGGCTCCCTCTGGTGGGTAATGCAGAATTAGAAAATTCTTAATTTATCCTCCACTTTCTTTCCTAAGTTCTAAATATGTATGCCTAACTAACTTAAAATCCTACACCTGAGTGATCTACTCTTTGAAGTTCTGTTTATTATCTATCACCGTATCAGTGTAGACGTTCTCTTACCATAATTTTTGAAACACTAGCACTAACACAAAGTAGCTTCTATGTGTTAATAATTTATATGTAACAAATACAATGAGATTCCCTTCCCTCTGAAACCATTCACGTGTCAGAGACTGACACTCCCGAATTATCCCATATTAGGCTTTGCATTGCTGTGGGGGAAAATGTTGATGCTGAGAAAGGAAGGAAGGAAGGAAGGAAGGAAGGAAGGAAGGAAGGAAGGAAGGAAGGAAAGAAAGAAGGCTCAGAGGTTTCAGGGTATCATCTACACGAAGCTGTGCCATGTTAAAGAGTTCACCTGATTACAGAGGGACATATAGCAGAATAGTGGCAAGGCCTGTTCTAGGGAACCAAGGACTCCAGTGACCCCACTTCCTTCACCCAGACTTCATCCTTTCCTAACCCCTAATATTATGCTCAAAATTTTAATCATCACTAGGGTCAACTAATATTAGGCTAGAACCCCATGTAGCTGCCTAGGGAAGGCATCACAGGTACACTCTGAGTGCTTTTCTCTAGCATCCTTGGTATTTCTTGATCCATTCAAGCTTACCGTGGCAATTAACCACTAGATTTTCTTCATAAATACCTAGCACACTTATTTTCTACTTTAAAGAAATAATATTTTGGGGCCATGCCCAGAAGTACCCTGATAATTATGCAACATTTTTCGCCTAATACTTGAGAAGGAAGCTTGCTTTGGCCTTTTCTATTCAACGCTTTCATTTTTAAAGGTTTGGAATGGTTCAGATTTGAAAAAAGAAAGATAAAAAGTACTATTAGATCTGGGCTCTTAAGGTAGCAAGATCCTCTAATTTCTTAGGTAACCCCACTGATTTTAGGAAACAGTGGCTTCCTATTGCTCTGACTTTTCTTTCTAAGTATTTCAGAGTAAAGACACCAACACTCTCCAGGTTACAGTTTAAATAAAATAAGCTTTGGAAACAAGCAAGTTAAGAGTTCTCATCCAGAGGAAATGAAACTCCTTACCTATAAAGTAACCTTGAGCAATAAACAGGTAGGACAGGGAAACCACTGCACACTTTTACTAAACAAACACATACTTTTGCTATATGTAGAGAGGTCTTTGACTGCAAATTATGTCATTCATCCATCCCCTGCTGAAACAGCTAATGAATGCCCAAGGCTTGAAGCTTTGTAGCTGTTAGGATCATAAAGATAAAAATACCAGCAACAACATACAGAAGAGAAAGGGAGAGGGAGTGAAAGAGCAAGGGAGGATTGGAAGGGATTTCTCCCTCAAAAAATTCAAGAAACATATTCAGATAAATGGGATGAGTATGGTAAATTCTTTTAAAGTTTTAAAATTGGAAAATTATCTGACTCTAGCACAGACTAGAAACTGGAAATTAGCCATTATATGAATGAATGAAATCACAGGACAGTGTTCTATGATTCAAGTCAACATATAAAATGTTAGTTAGAAAAACAAAGTTTTTTATTGTAGCAAACAAGACAAAAATATTTGCTTGTTAGCAACATGATGTTATGAAGAGTCCCCAAGAAAATGAGTGGAAATTGTAATATGAGCAAAATAGTATGATAAAGGGTTCAGTCACGTGAACAAGGAAAAATCAATAACTTCCAGGCATAATAATTAGCTTTTAGTGTGTGTGCTATTTTGTCCACAATACTGCAAGAGGACAATGCAAAGAATAATTAATATGCTCTCCATTAAAAAAATTATAAGGGTTTACTTTAAAAAAAGAAAAATGAGAAAGAAATAAAAGGAAGAAAGGAAGGGAGGAATGAAGGGGGGATGGAAGAAAGATCCCCATTGTCTCATTGTAGAGACATGAAATATTTCTTAAGAGAGAGTACAGGTATAGTTTAGAAGTTTACATGCCTGTATTATGTGCATGTCCTGAGTTCAATTCCCAGCATACACAGACCAAAAAATTTCATACGAAAACAAGTAAATGTTAATTTTTCATAAATCACCTTGTATACTTGGAAATATATATGCCCCGAGATAGAATATAAACTAAAACTATCCATATCCTTTAAAAGTAAAAGAAAAACATTAACAATAAACTTTTTGTCTCAAACAAACATTATAAAGACAAATGAGAGACTAGAAAAATACTGTGGATTACGGGCAACAAGGAAATAAAGACCTAATGACCAATGAAAGAAATGTTGTGGTTTCTAACAGAGAAACTGGTAGTTTTGCCAAGGGCTTATTTAGTTAGTATATACTGATTGCCAAAATTTCCTTTATAGAATATTAGGTTCACAAACCATAATAATTGGCTGTGAAAATATTATAGCAAGTGAACAAAATGTAGATGTACTCAACATTGCTGAAGAAGTGACTGGGTAGACTGTCTTATACATTTCTGGTCAAAGTTGAAATGAAAGTATTATTTCTTGGAAAACAGAATTCTAAGAGCATACTTATATATTTATAGATATTTGCTTATCTTTGCACGTTTAATGGGAAAATAATCAAGAACTTCAAGTATCAATTATAAAGAACTATGTAAACCACTTTTGTTGACCGTAGAAAATGTGATACTATACCACAAATTGCTGTGGGATAATGCTTTTGTACACTGTAATGATTTGTCTGTCATATTGATTTAATAAAACACTGATTGGTCAGTAGCCAGGCAGGAAGTATAGGTGGGACAACCAGACTAAGAATTCTGGGAAGAGAAAAGGCAGAGAGATGCAGTCATTATCCAGATGCAGAGGAGCAAGATGAGAATGCCTCACTGATAAAAGGTACCAAGCCACGTGGCTAAAGATAGACACGAATTATGGGTTAATTTAAGTTGTAAGAGCTAGTTAATAAGAAGCCTGAGCTAGGTAGTTTATAACTAATATAAGGCCCTGTGTGTTTCTTCAGGACTAAATGGCTGCAGGACCAAGCAGGACAGAAACTTCTGTCTACAATTTGTCAAAAATTAGCATTTGTAGTTGTACATTTGTTATTTTCTGATATAACTGTTATTATGAAAAATTAGGAAATGTCAAAAATTTTTTGTCATAATATTGAAAGCCAAATAATGAAAACTGCTGCTTCTAGCCAAAAGAATGGAATCCACCTCTAAGTAGAGATGGGCCAATATTGCCTCCCTTAAGAGTTAATCCAGTCGGGCAGGTCAGTCACCTGGCTAAGGTGATTTCATGCCTAGAAAGGCATGTGATACTTAAGCTCTGGTAAAGAGATAGGGTGGAAAATTATTCCTTTAATGAGATAATGAAATTTTCCTTCCCAGAATTTCTGCCCTTCACAGAGTGGCAGTCTGTCCACTTTTCTTTTTTATTAATTTGTATTATGTCTTTAATAATTTCATGCAAAGTATTTAAAGACCAACCTTATTTCCCTACCAAGCCAATGTTGTATCTTGTTTTGATGTTTTTATTTCTTTGTTTTGTTTTACACCCATCAAGTCCGACTTGTGCTGCCACATGTTTTTGGGTTCCTTCCACTGGAGCATGGTTTATTTACCAGGGGGTATGCTTGTAAAGGAAATTGCCTCTTTCTTACCCAATAGCTATCAGTCATCATAACTCCTCAGCAAGGGGTGGGACATCATGCCTATTTTTTCTATGTTGAGGTTTGGTCTGGCTTGATCATGCACAGGTCTTACTCATAACTGTGAGTTCTTATGTGCAGCTACCCTGTTGTGTCCAGAATAGATTGTTTTGTTTTTTCATCTACCCACTACTTCTGGGTCTCATATTCTTTATGCCATCTTTTCTGCCATGATCCATGAGCCTCATTTAAGGTTGAGAATTCCAAGTCTCTTTCTTTGTACCTTGACCAGTTGTGGGTCTCTGTGTTAATACCATCTACTGTAAATAGAAACTTCTCTGATGAAGGTTGAAAGAAGCATTAATCTATAGGTATAATGATAATTAAGCCACCAGGAGCTGGTTTAACACTTTGCCTGCTTAGCATTACAATTGTAACATGTTTTTTCCTATTGTTAGGGACTGTTCAGTCACAGTTTGTTGACTCAACAGTGGTGCCAGTTTTCTTGCTGGGGAAAGGAATTTAAATCCAGTCAGAAATAGGTTGGTTACTCCCTAGCATGGCATTTATGCTAGTATGGCACCAGGGGACATGTCCTATAGATTTCAGGGTTCATAACTGGGTAAGAATAATGATTATTTTCTCCTCAGATATCCTGCATAGCATGTTAGGGTTTGCATCACTGTGAAGAGACTCCGTGACCATGGCAACTTTTATAAAGAAAACATTTAATTGAGGTGACTCACTTACAGTTTCAGAGGTTCAGTCCATTATTATCATGAAGGGGAGTTTGGCAGATGCAGGCAGACATGGTGCTGGAGCAGAGAGTCCTACATCTTGAAGGCAATGGCATGTTGACTAATTGTCACACTGAGGGAAATGTGAGAAAAAGAGACCTCAAAGCCTACCCCCACAGTGATACACTTCCCGTAACAAGGCCATACCTCCTATTAGTGCCACTCCCTTTGGAAGACATTTCTTTCAAGTTACCACTTTCCACTCCCTGGCTCCCAAAGAGTTATAGCCACATCATAGTTCAAAGAAATGCATTCAGTCCATCTTCAAAAGTCCTTATAGTCTCAACAGTGTTTAAAAGTACAAAGTCTCTTCTGAGATTCATATAATCTCTTAATTGTAATCCCTTGTAAAATAAAAACCAAAAACCAGATCACATATTTTCAACATATAATGGCACGATACCATTCCAAAACATAGGGAATGGAGCATAATGAGGAAATGCTGGACTAAAGCAAGACCAAAAACCAACTAGGCAAACTCCAAACTCTGCATCTCCATATCTGATGTCAAAGCACTC
The DNA here is from genome assembly GCA_004026605.1 of Ondatra zibethicus. Lineage (NCBI taxonomy): Eukaryota > Metazoa > Chordata > Mammalia > Rodentia > Cricetidae > Ondatra > Ondatra zibethicus. The sequence goes on along the minus strand of PVIU01008934.1, from coordinate 57,376 downwards.
TCCACAACTCCAATTCTGTCCAGCTTTGTTAACTGCAACACACTTTCTTTTCTTGGGCTGTTTCCACTTCCTGATAGCTGCTCTTCTTGGCAGGTATCCCACAACTCTGGCATCTATAACTTCTTGAGTTCTCCAAGGCAATCCAGGCTTGTACTTTACAGCTTCATTCAATGGCCTCTCTACTAGGCCTCCATTCAGGGACATCCCTAACACATGTCTGACCCCAGTGGCTTTCTTTAGGCACAGAGGCAAATACCATAACCCTTTTCTTCTATTCTTAACTCTAAAGTCAAAATCATGTGGTCAAACTTACCAAGTCTACTGTTTACTGGGATTGGAACATGGCCTCCTTGTTAAATTACACCTTCAGCAGATTTCTGTTTTCCTTTGCTGCCTAAGTTTGACTGTCCTTGAACTTGATCTGTAGACCAGACTGTCCTTGAACTCAGAGATCCATCAGCCTCTGCCTTCTGAGTTCTGGGATTAAAGGCGTGCACCAAGGCACCCAGCTCTAAACTTCTCTTTAATTACTTTTCACAAGTTAAAAATTTTGCTTGATGAGATTTTGTCCTTATGTCACCACTCTCTTTATTCCATTTCTTAATCCATTTATCAGAATTTAGATTTATTCCCTGGTGGTCCTTTTCTCAAAATTTACTTTTTAAAATTTACCCTGATCAGCTTGCTATTTTTAATTTTAAGTCTTCTTAGAGTTACCACTAGTATCCATAACAACAAAGTCTATACTAGGCTGTTTGGAGATTTCTTCTGCCAACGGAATTAACTTGAAACTCTTCACTTTAGCCTAAGGCAGACTCTTTGGACAATGACAAAATGCAGCCACTTCCTTCACCAAAATATCACAAGAATGATTTCAAAGAAACATGCTAAAATTCTTCTCTGAAACATCTTGAGTAAAGCCCTGAAATTTCAAATCATTATCAGAGCCGTTGTCTTCCAGGCTCCCACTGGAAGGAAACATGGTCAGGCCTATCACAGCAATGCCCGAGGCCCTGGTACCAACTTCTGCCTTAGTTAAGGACTTTTACTAGTGTGAAGAGACACTGTAACCAGGGCAACTATTATAAAGAAAACATTTATTTGAGGTGGCTTTCTTATAGTTTCAGAGATTCAGTCTATTATGATCATGAAGGGGAGCATGGCAGCATACAGGCTTACATGGTGCTGGAGTAGAGAGTCCTTTATCTTGAAGGCAATAGGAAATTGACTGATGGTCACACTGAGGGAAGCTTGAGAAAAAGAGACCCAGAGCCCAACCTCACAGTGACACACTTTCTCCAACAAGGCCACACCTCCTATTAGTGCCAATCCATTTGTAGGCTATTTTTTTTCAAACAACCACAGTACCTTTCAGCACAGTGAAAGTTATCCAGCAGAGATAAAGATTAGTACCAGCTTGATAATTCCATGTTTATGATGGAAGCATGTGTTATCATCAGCAATAGGGTTCTGCTTCCAGTTTCTGGAGGGTATCCAACAGCACTGAAAATAGCTGAAAGATTCAAGGCAGCACAACCCTGGCCTGTCCCATGCTGGGTGGGAGACCATGTCAGGTGGGAAACAGACAGATATGCCATGCAGAGAGAGCTTGGGCATAGAGTTTATTTATTAAGCGTGTTATGGAGTAAAGAGATAATAGAGAGAGGAGAAAGAGTGGGGAAAGGCAGGAAAGCAGGGAGGCAGTAGTTAACTCTTCAGAAGAAGGACGGGCAAAGAGAGAGTAGAGGATGGACAGATGGGAGGAGATCAGATCAGCTTGCCTCAGCAGGAGGGGGGAGCTTGGGAGTTGGCAGAGCTTGTCTCTTAAAAAGAACAGGGTACTCGAGTGACAGGGAAGGTCAGCAAAATGATAATATTTCCATCTTTCTCTTATAATAAAAGGGTAGGGAGTTAGGCATGGCAGGTTAAGGGAATGGGGACATCAGGTCTCAAGACTGCTTCCTGCTTATTTGTGGAAGTTGAATCTTGGGGGTCCTGAGAAAGCTGAATACTGGTAACATTGTGGGGGTAGCTGATTACTTTATTCCTGTCCAGGATTTGTGGTGTGGAACTGTGTGGTGTCTCTTGGACCTGGCAAGGTGTTGGCAGAGCAGAGGACAACATTAAGTTTAGGAAGAAAAAAAATTTCTTTAAGTCTGATAATTGAGGAGGACCAGGGAACTGAGAGAGAGATGTATCTGACCTGTTTAAGGTGAATCCTTTAATTTGTTTTCCTGGAACTCACAAGAATTCTTTGAGTTTGTAAAACATAAGTTTTAGACACATACATTGCATAAAAGTAGCATATTTATGTCAGAATTACTGTGACAGATGCTTTTGTACAAAGAAAAGTATCATTAGAAAACGACCAAAGAGACTTTAAAATCTTGATCTTGCAGTAGTGGCAGTGGTAATACTTTGCCAGAGTTAGATTAGTAGCTTATCAGCATTTTATTGATAATGTTAAGACTATGAACAGCAGCATGAGAGAGAAATTTCATAACTTTCATTTGTCCTCAGACCTTAATAACTTGCAGGTACACACCTTAATAACTTGCATTTGTATATCTCAAAATACCTTTTTGGTTTGAGATTTTATATCTTAAAACACCTTTTATTTAAAACATAGTAAGAAGTTATACTGAAATTGGTGTTACCTCTTAGCTGTCAAACTGTATCAGAGATCTTTGAGAAGGATAAAATTTTACTTGAGTTATTGATTTAAAAAATGACAGAGAACTTACTCGATTGGCTACCTAGATCCACTCCTCAGGGTCTTCCTTTGTCATTGAGGGCAGGGCCTTCTAGGACTGTATTTGCCTTCTGTTGTTAGAAGCAGGGCCTTCCAGGCTCCAGAAGATCCTGTGGGTTAGGAAGTCTGTAGGAAGACAAGCTTACCTTGGCCTGAGCAGCTAGGCCATAGATTCCAGTGATTCTCCCCACTGTCTGGAGATCTTCAGAAGTTTAGATGAAAGGCAGTTCTGCTCAGTGGCTAGCACTTTTACTTGCTGAAGCAAGTTGTGTATGGATGTTGCTTTGTGCCCATTTGTCTTCTTTCTTCTTTGGAGGAAATGGGGTGCTGCTGCTAGGAGCCAATCTGTTTCTCCGTTATGAAAATCCTTTTAATAATTAAATATTTAAATGCCACATTCCCAGATCTCTGAGCATTTGAGGCTATTTATTCAGCATATATTTAAAGTTATGACTACAATATAGGATCTGTCTGGAGAGCTGGGTCTAAGCTTGACTGTACTAGTTTTTAACATAACAGGTAAGATTTATATTTGTGAAAGACAAAGAAGAAAAAACTGTTTACAATAGAAGCTTACAATAGTGGAAAACAGCTTAATATATTTTGAAGCTGGGTTGGATTACATACATGGCATTTTGTAAGAGATTAAACCAATTTAAAATATTTGAGACTAATTGCTTTCTTAGTCTCATTTAACAGTAAGTATACGTACATTTACACACAGTTGAATTTAAGTACTGTATAAAATTAAATGAAAAGTGAGCAAGAGGAAACTGACTTCTTTTTTATCAGAAAAGTACAGTTGTTGTAGGGGAGTAGATGTATTGCAGGTGATTCTCTGGGTGTAATGAGAGCCTCAGTGGGCCTTGCTGAGGTGAACCATCATACAGATAAATCAAATACAATAGAACATAAAAGTACTTATAGAAAGCCTCACTAATAAAAGTAGCTTGTGACAGATCATGTAGCTCAGGGCAGCCAAACCACTATCAGAGTACATTTGCTGGTTAGCAATCAAGTAGGCTGCTGGCACCGTCACCATTTCGCTAGTGGTGGGACCCCATGTGGAGAACCTTCTTCAGGCACCTTTGGGTAGGGGTGGAATCTCACAAGTCTATGGCTCCTCCTTTTCTTAAGCTCAAACAGGATGGCACCGCCCATGGTAGCCTATGTGGTGTAACTCTTCAAATTTAACCATCTGCTGGTAGAAGTTAGAAATGTATATGGTTTTGTCATCCTGGTTCCCACAGGTGAGGCACAAAAATCTATTCCTCCACAAGATAACAGGAGCCAAGAAAGGGCAGTCACCTGAGAGGCACTAGGCTAAAAGGAAACAGTATCCCAAAGAGGAGCGTACATCTGAGAGAGGCCCTGGGCCTGAAAAATGAATGATTTGCTCAGTGAGTGCAGTGCTAGGGCGGAGCCAGAGCCTTGCTTGTGGGAGATGCCAGAGGTGATTGGCAGTGAAAGCTGACCCGGAGAGGGGTCTTACCAACCTGTAGCAATGCAGTGGGCAGACTTAGCCATGGTGGAAGGTGGTCACCCATGGGACAGAGTGATAGGGAAGGCCAGCAAAATGACATTGGCCTTCATAGGCTTATATGTTTGAATGCTTGGTCTCTAGTTACTGGAACCATTTGGAAAGTATTCAAGGTGAGGCCTTGGAGGAAATGTGTTCCTGGGGGTGGACTTTTAGGTTTCAAAAGCCTATGCCAGGCCCAGTTTCTCTGTTTCTCTGTCTCTGTCTCTCTCTCTCTCTCTGTCTTTCTCTCATTCTATCTGTCAGTATCTCTCTGTCTCCATGTGTCTCTTTCATTCTCTGTCTGTCTGTCAGTCTCTCTACCTCTCATTCACTCTCTTTGTGTCTCTTATTCTTTCTGTGTGTATCTCTGTTTCTCTTTCTTTCTCTTTCATTTCTGTTTCATTTCTGTGTCTCTTTCTCTTTCTGTTTGTTTCTCTGTCAGTCTCTCTGACTCTCATTCTCTCTTTCTTTCTGTATGTCATTCTTTCTGTGTCTCTGTCTCTTTTTCTTATTCTCTGTCTGTCAGTCTGTCTGTCTCTCTCTGACTCTGACTCTCTCTCTTTCTTGTTTGTTTATCGGTCTCTCTCTCTCTGTGTGTCTCTCATTCTCTTTCTGTGCATCTCTGCCTCTCTTTCCCTCCCCCTTTTCTTATAACCTAAGGGTCAGATGTGAGCTGTCAGCTGCTGCTAGGCACCGTGACTGCATGCCTGCTACCGTGATCCCCGTCATGATGCTCATGGACTCACCCTTTGAAGCTGTGAGCAAGCCTCCAGTTAAATGATTAATTTCATAAGTGGCCTTGGCCACAGTGTCTCCTCACAGCGATTGACAGTAATTAACACACAGGTGTTCACTGGGAGCTATCTTTGTGTACACAAAGTCAGTTCTTAATAAATGTTAATTATAATTACTTCTCTGGATATTAATTTTTGATTTTCACTTTTTTCTGTACTTTAAACTCCTTCCATTTTTTCCCCTAGAACACAAAGTTACTTTATTTACTAAACAAAACAAAGCGAAAGGAATCTTGCAGAAAACTCTCCAATAATACAAACACAGAACAGAGTTCTAAAATAAATATAAAATACCATGGAACCGAGTCCAATTTTCAAACTGTTTTGTGGCTTAGAAATGGTGTCTGTCAGAGTAATTCAGCTCACTTCCTAAAACATTTCATCAGTGTCCTTTGACACGTTAGTATGACATAGTAAAGTGGACTTTAATAATGAAATGGGTGTTATTTTATGGTTGTTCAGATAACCCTGACAGTTCTTGAGGACTTCAAGCTGATCCTTCACCCATTGGTGAAGGCAGCGTTTTTATCTGAGGAAACATCCAGTTGAACTTGGAGATTTTCTGAGCATGTGGTGTGGAAGTGAGAGCTGATTCTGTCCTTACTGGCTTTGCTTAGGCTGCTGTATTCATGGAACTTTAATATTACTCAAAATAAAGTACAGAAACAGCACAAGTAATTTGACTATTTTTGACTGCTGGTTGAGCCTGGTGTTGATGGAAAGCTGGCAATGATAATATAGCAACACAGACTATGGCTTCAGGGCTCTGGAATTGCAGCCTTTTCATACCCCACTGGCTGTTAAGTTCCATATCCGCTACCAACTAGCTGCCTGTCATTCCACTGTCTTCTTCCTCTTAGGTATAAATTGACATACCTGTTAATTTTCTTTGTATTTCTTTCAGTATAGCTCCTGTTTAAAAATTTATTCAGATGGAATGTCATAATGTGACTGTTTTGCACAAACAGTATAAGTAACTAAGAAAATCGTGCAAAGACGATGTGTTGAAATGAGAAGAACATAAACATGGGAATCATAACTTGCTTGCCAAGAGTTACTGTGTGCTTGTTGGAATTGGCCCATGATTTTGACTCTGTGTTCTCTATTAACCAGCAAAAGTAAAAGAAAATGGATCATTCAGTTCAGAGGGTCACTAAGCTAAAAGTGACCTTACCAATAGGTGCAAAACCATTATGATGTAACAACTCCAAGGAGACTGCATTGTGAGTATCTTCTCCAGAGTAAATGCATTAATGTTCTTCCTAGGACAGTCTCTTACTATCTGAAAAGAGAGCCCTCAAAGAACTTATGTATGGGAGCAAACCACAGTCCTTTACGCAGGAACTTTGTCACGGTCTGACTAAAGTCAAGGATTCTGAGGTCCCTACAACATTTTGGAAGGCCCGCATTCCTTTCAGACAATCCTCAACCAATGTCAAAACTTTCAAATGAAATTGTTTTAGGAATTGTGTCAGAATGATACTTTACCACTTACATTTTGAGTTAATGTCGGCAGAGGTGGCAAGGAGCATTGACATGCTTTAGTGGGAGCCGAGGTTCAGCATCATTAGGGTGAAGCAGTAGCAAGCTTTTCTCTTCAGGTAGACAGACCAAGGAACTAGCATTGGACAGGGCAAGGATTCTCCGAGAAAACCAAGGCAGTACATGGAGACAGAGCCATATGTGAGTCTGAACACGACACAAAAAAATGTACAGAAATGTCTTCAGCAAAAGAGAACTTATCCTATAGAGAAAATATTAATTTAAATGCTTAGAAAAAGCAACAAAGTGGAAATAAACATATGCATGATATGATATATCATGACAAGACATAGTTCTCAGAAAATGTCACAAATAGGGTTATAAAGATCTGCAGGATGTTTTCAAATATTCAAATAAAGTCAAATTATTTTTATTAAAATATTAGAATAGTATTTAAGTTAAGGAAAACAAACGTAAGCATTTGTTTTATAAAACATAAAAATAAAGTCCTGAAATAAGAATAAAAATTAGGAATAAATATCCTATGAATTAGCAATAAGTTTATGTTGAGATGGTCAAGCATAGAAATAGCCTTGGGAGAAGGAAAAATAACCCAACCTCACTCTAGCCAAGAAGGAAGTGGAAGATCTGGGAGGAAAGTGGCTTAAAGGTGTGATAAATACTTGTGTAGTTACATTTTTTCCACACCATTTTTTTTAACAAAAAAACTCCTGAGCATTTAGTTGGTTAAGGAATACACAGTATTTTCAGGATTTTAATAACGTGCAATGTGAATTTGTCTTCCTTAGCTGGTAGCAATGAAAATATCATTGCTTCACTCTGGAGTTTTCTCTGCTCTGGTTTAACCTGGCCAATTCGTCTTTCTGTGGCTGATAGCAATGGAAACATCCAGTTTCCTCCACTCTGGTCTAACCTGGGTATCACATTGTGCATCTTCTGATACCAATGGTCAAAAGATACCTTGTACTAAATTGCTTATCTATGATTAACATTGAGGTTCAGATGAAAATTAACATTTTCATCCAAGGCAAATTTTTCAGAACTCTTTTTTCCTTTTTCCTCTCTCTGCCACTTTTAATATAGACCAGTTCAGAATGTTTTAGCTTTTTCATCATACAAGCTAATTAGCAAATGACCTTGATGTAGCTATTACCTATAAGACGTTGTCTTTCAGATCCTTTTGGCTCATCCTGGCTCTACCCCAGCTTACTGCTTGCTAATGTCTTCTCAATTCTAGCCTTACTCCCAGAATTAACATATTAATTAAACATTAAAAATATTAATTAAAATTATTAACAATGATTAAAATATATAAAATTTCTATAGAATGGGAATAATGATCAATTAAAGATATATTTGTTTAACTTGGAAAGAATAAAAATAAAATTTACTAAGATTATTTTTCTGATGTACTTAGTTTAAATAAGTTAAAAATGAAAAATAAAATGAAAACTGCTCTATTGTACAACCAGGAATAGCTAACAATATGACTGAACATTCCTCTTACAATGATAGAGTAGCATTACCATAATATGTGCATTTAAAAGTAAATAATACAAATTAATATAACATTTAAATTGCATGTGATATTCTACCAATTGCAAATCTTACTTTTATATACATCTTATGAATTATCAGCGTTCATGTCCACTATCTGCCAAATCTTCTTTGGCTGGTTTTAATATGTTTTCTTGCTATGGCATATTTCATATTCAGAAAAATAATTCTGGAGACTTCGTTATTATAAAGTGACTAGTAAGCTAGACTGAATGGATTGTAAGTACACCAAGAAATATTCATATCTTGTAAGAACTAGCTTCCATTTTGAAAAGGAAGCAGACACATATTTTAATTTAGACTTCTGACAACAGAATATAAAGCTGTAGAAAAGATTTAAAATTTCATACAGAAAATAAAATTATCTGAGCAGAGACTCAACTCTCTGTATTGAATGTCTGAATAATGTATTAGCCATAATGATCCCTTTAAAAAATCATAGTTTAAAATGGCATAAGTTAAGAAAAACCATAAGGGCTTCAGAAGGGGGTGTAGTTAACAGGAAAACCTGAATGCAGAAAGCAATGCTAGTTGGAGATGCTTGCACGGCATCAGCTCCTTGGTAGGCCCAACACTCATTCTTTTCACTTTCTAAAAGACATTTATTTTTATATTATTTATATATATATGTTTGCCCCTAATTGTGTATGTGACCATATGTGTGCAGGTGCCCACAAAGGTCAGAACAGGGCACTGGATCTCTGGAATCGGAGTTAGACAGACTTGTGACCTGGCTGAGGCACATGCTAATGCTGAGCCACCTGTCCAAACCCTCTACCCTAGTTCTTCTGCTCCATGTGTCTGAGCTGACTGGAGGCAAAGCAGGGATCCTGATCCACAGAAACCGGATGAGAGCTGTTGGTGAGTTCTCCGTCTCCCAGAGTTCAGTTGGGCTCTTCAGAATCTGAAGTGGGTTAAGAATTCTGTTTTTGTCCAGGAAAGTATTGGGAAAACTTGTTTAGTGTTACATATTAAATATGCTTTTAGCAGATTTTATGGATCTTTCTCATCTTGAGGCCTCGAAGATCTTGGAGAGACTCTCCCTCCAAGAGGTGACAATTCCTATGGACAGCAAACACTCTGCCTCTGGGCATTCTTTAACACACAAGCTAGTTATCTTGACTTCTCACCCAGCCTCCTTTGAACTCATAAAACCTTTCACTAGTCTCTCTGGTCTAAAGTACTACCACAGCTAGAATCAGACAATCACCCTGATGGGCTAGAGAAATTTTTAAGTTCTTCAGTCATATACCAACTCAGTTGACCTACCTTTCATCTCTCCTTCCTTCCTGAAAAAGCCACAAAAGAAGGATCTAGTCTGTGCTTGTCTTGCCCCTGAGGCCCCCTGACTGACCCTGGCTCTTCCCCAAATGACTCTTTATGGTGCAGCATATGATTGACAATGGGACCTCTAATCCCATAGGGGAGAGTCTAGACGTGCCTATAGTGTTACTCAGAGATGAGGAAAATTAAAGAGGAAATATTTACCATAAATACGGACTATAGCATTCCATAGACTGGGGTCCAGACTGTCTACAAAGAGGACAACCAGCTGAACACCAGCATTCACTGATTTTTGTTTTCTGACTGTCACTGTAACACAACCAGTTGTCTCAGCTGCCTTGCAGCATGCCTTCTCTGTCACGATGGACTGTTTTCTCAACCATGAGCCAAAATAGCTCCTTTGTTTATTAAGTTGCTTTTTCCTGGGCATTTTGTCACAGCCATGAGAAGTGTAAGTAATACGCCTTTCTTCTGACTGTGAGGAGCCAATTCCTCTTCAAATTGGTTGTCTCTTTCTGTCATCTTATCCATTAATCACAACAAATCCTAGGTAGATATTAAAATAAATTGGCCCTGAGTGGAGTAGAATGTAAAATTAATAACAAAAGTCCTTTAAGAGTTTCTAGGCACAGGATATTTATTACATGCATGGATATGAATGAGACAAGAATCTTACTGCATAATGAATTCTAATGCACAAATCAATAATTAAGTTGAAGGGGTTTGGAATTTGCCCCAAGGACCTAATAAAATGAAACTCAAACCTCCAGCAGAGGAAATAACTTAGGAAACCAATTTCCCCACATTTTTTGAGTTCAAATGAGTATCATCTTACAGTAAAATATTAAAAATGCAAGTAAGCAATAAATAAGGTTAGCAGACAGAAAATATGCTATATACCTTCAAAGACTATTGACTTTGTAACAATTAGGGAATAAAAGGATGATTCTGAAATCTTTTAGGAAAGAGAAAAGAATAATAAATATAAACAATGGTGAAGATGGTATTGATACTAAAAACTACAAATAGTTTTAAAATTAAAACACCAAAGTAAGATAAAAATATGATTAATGAAAAAAATATTTACTAGGTGAAGACAGAGATTCTAGCTGTGAGATGTATTCAGAGAAATGATCCATGATGCATCAAAGAGAGGGAGGGAAATGAAAATATTAGATTGGGTACAGAGGAATGAGTTCCCAGATACTTGTAACGACATCTCTTAAATAATAGAAGACACAGTGCACAGGAAACCTTTGGAGAAAATTTTCATGCTTCCAGAGCCCATGCCAGCATAAATATCGAACTCTGGAGGTACGTGAGTTCCGAGGAGTTAAATGAAAACAAATATGAAACTAAACATAGCAGAAGTAAGACGTTAAAGCTGAGCTGGTCAAAGCATCACAGAGTAAAAACAGATCAATCACAAAGCAAGAAAAATCAAATTAACAACTACTTTCTCAGCAGCAGCAGTCATGAAAGCCAGAGAACACTAACATAGTGTATTGCAAGAATAGAGAGAAAAGCACCTTTCCCATGGAATTACATGCTAAGGGGAACTTTAAGAAATGATAGGAGGGAGCATTTCACATAGATTAACACCACAACCTGCGGTTGCTAGGACAGTCCTGTCTCCTTTGGAACCTAAGACCTGGGGCAGGGTTCAGACCATTGTTTCTTCAGTGGGTTGGGACTTAGGTTAATGGTGACAGAAAGCTCTTTCGCAGCTTAGCTTTCCTCTTTTCAAGCACTTCACTTAGGTTCTGGAGTAGAAAGGATGAAAATCTAAAACCATATTTCCATAGACGACTGTACAGAGTTCTTTGATGATCATTTAATTTGTTAGCAGAAACAGCATTTAAATGCTCACAAAGCAGTTGAGGTGGATAACTCTCTCCTCCCTCTTGTTACTGGCAGTTTCTTCTCTGTGGCAGGCTTGTTTACTAAATGCCAGGTGCTTATTGCCTCTGGAAAGAGTACAGGATGTGGGGATCCTTTTCCTTCATGGTTCCACAGCTTGGTTTAATGAGTCACTCTCCCTCCTTTCTGCAGTGGAAGGTGGGTTTCATTCCTTGTTGTGGATGGGCATCTCCTGTCTCAGCAGCAATCATCAAAGGTACTAGGAAGATAATTTCTAGTCAACATCCATGGTGATTATGGGAAATACGTCATTGCCGCAGCTACACAGTGGACACACAGGCTATCTTCTATTGCAGTTATATGTTCTCATATTCCTTCTTATCCCCTGGTTCTGTCAGCAGCAGCTTTAAGTCTAAAATACCGCAAATCAGCATGGCCCAGTACCTTAGAAAATTTTACTTAGTTACAACTTAGTGAAAAACAGCTGTGGCATCTTCAGTCTTGTAAGAGAGATTAAGACTGTATTGAGCCAAACTCAAGTTTTCCTGTGGCTCCTGGAAGGGATCATGATTTTCCCTGGGGCCATTTCCTCCATTAGTGATCTTTGAGACCCTCTGAACCTTGATTCTCAGATACTGTTCAGTCAGTCCATATGGCATGGAAATGCAGGTAACCTGCTTGCATCCCCTGGGACACCCTTTCCCAAACTCCAGACCCTCTATACCTACTTAGGCTAGATCCAGCTTCCAGGCACAAATCCTGTTCTCTGACCCATCTTTGTGAGTCTGCTTCAGCCTACCCTTCCCATATGCTCCCTAATTCCGAGGCCTACCCTGAATCCCACAGGCATGGTTCCAATCAAGCAAGCCTTACCGGTGCTTCTGCAAACCCCAGGTTTGCACCGGGTGGTATATTCTGTGCTTCACCATAGTCTACAATATCCACAACAGATGTATAACCAATATGAGGAGTTCACATGATCAGATCTCATTGCAGAAACAATTGAAAGGTCAAGACAGTACGCCCCATCCCGCAAATTCACCAGTCCTATAAATGTTCTTCAGTGAGAATCACCCAAGTGAAATTGAAGGTGGAGAACTAGAAAGAACAATTACAATCTTCCTCAAAGAATCCAAGTTTAAAGAAGACACAAATGAACAGATCAGTGGACATAAAGAGAACACATTCGCAGAGAATGCATGCCTGAGTGAGGCCCACAGAAACACAAACATAGGTTGAGCAAAATGACCAAGACAACCCAGTATTTGAGAACCAAATTTAAAAGAGGTAGAAATATTGATGAGAACTCAAGCTGAAAGGAAGATGGAATTGAAGAACTAAATAATAAAATACAACTCTGCGGAGATTCTTGCAAGTAGAATGGATCAAGTAGAAAATCGAATGTCATGACTCGATGATAAAATAGAGGAATTACGTAACACAAACAAAGAGTATTAAAGGCAAAGAGTATTATTATACACAAACGTATAAACACACATACACACAGAGAGGAATGAAACATATGGAACATGTGGAACCCCATAAAAAGAATAAATCTTCAAATTATAGTCATAAATGAAGAAGAAGAATCCCAAGTAAATTACACAGACCAGATCTTCAACAATATTGTAGAATAAAAGTTTTCAACCTAAGGAAAAAAAAAAGACAAACACAGATACCAGATGCATGCAGAAAACAAAATAGAAAAGACAGGAAAAAATTCTCCACAGCATAAAATAATTTTAAAACATTAAATATATAGAACTAAGAAAAGCATTTAAATCAGCAGAGATTAAAATACAAGTCACATATAATGTAAAACCCATGAGAATAATAGTTAATTTCTTAATGAAAACTTGAAAAGCCAGAAGATCCTGGAGCAATCCACTCCAAATCATAAACAACCGTGACTGCTTCTCTAGATCTCTGTACTCAGCAAAACTATCTGTCATAATTGAAGGAGAAAGGAAACCTATTATACAAACAAGTCTAAGGAATTCATATCCCCCCAAACCAACCCTAAAGAGAATTCTGGCAGCAATTCTTCAGACTGAAGAGAGGAATAAGTATAACTAAGACAGTCTAGAAAGAAAACAAATGAAACAATAATTACTAAAATATCCAGTGCAATTGAGCATACACACAAACAAAAAACCCCCAAATGATAAAAAACAAAAAAGACTGCAATCAACACACATTTCTCAATAATGACTTGAAATAATAATGGTCTCAACTCTTTGATTAAAATACAGTATGGCTGAAAGGATTAAGAAACAAATGCTTTTTTTTTGTTATCTGTAAGAAACCCATCTTAGCTTTAAAGACAAGCTCAAAGTGAAAGGATGGAAAACAGTATCCCAAGCAAATGAGATCAGGAAACAAACAGGCATAAAGACCCTAGTATCTGAAAAACATAGATATCAAGGTAAAACTAAGCAAAAGAGATAAAGAAGGACACTTCATTATAATGAAGTGAACGATTTATCAAGCACACATTACAACCCTCAATAAATGAACATTCCAATTTGCAGAACTGTTGTGAATGAGTAGCAAACAGAGCCAGTGGGCTTGGAACTTCTGGGGTGCTTATTTCTTTCATAAATTTACTTTTATACTTTTGAGATTTGCCTCAAACTGTACTGGACTTAGAAGGAAAGGTCAGTTTTTTTCTTATTCTCATTTCTGTTGTCTCCTTAACAGGATTAGTATAATAATAATAAATTTTGGAGACTATACATATACTATACTGTTATTCTCCATGTTTGTTTAAGAAAATGTAAGTTCCTCCCATACATGTTATTGATAATAAAGTAAAAATAGGTGAGAATTTGATTGGTATCCATGCCTCCTCATCTCACAGTAAGCTTTGTTTGCATTTGATGCTAATTTGGTTTTGTTTACAAATTGTTATGGATTCCACATTGACAGTTTCCATGAGGATTTTTTCTTCCAACACACAAGTACTAATGCAGCATCCTTCTTTTTAACTATTTTTGTGTGCGTGTGTGGGTATTGGGTATAGTATGTACTTGTATGTACTTGCATGTTTGTATTTGTCATGTGTGCATGAAGGTCAGAAGTCAACGTTGGGTATTTTCCTCAGTTGCTCTCCACCTTAATTTTCAAGGCAAGTAATTTTCTCACCAAATCTGGAGCTCACCATTTCACTAACCTGGTTGGCCAGTGAGCTATGAGGATCCACTTATTTCCCACCTACACTCCAATACTGGGGCTGTATATATGCACATCACCATGTTAGCCTTTTATGTGGGTTCTGGGATACAAACTAAGCGCCTCATGGTTGTATGGCGGGAAGTTTATTAACTGAGACATTTCCCCATCCCAGGTACAGTATACTTCAAAACCATTATATTTCTTCAGAAAAGAAAGATTTTCAGCAGTCCTAATTGAAAATTATGACAGATAGTCCCCTTCATTGGCAAACTTCTCAATAATTAAAAAAGAAAGAGTCACGGAAGGGAAGTAAAGACTCCTTTTGCATTCTTGGCATATGGTGTGTCTGAGGATGGATGTAGGAAATTTGTAGCTGATGCTCTTGGAAGCATTACCGGTTCTGGAAGACACTAAGGTTTATGAACGACTCTAGACTGATGCAACACTTTAATAAGCTCTCTGGGGCCAAGTATCACAAACCAGTATCACATGAATGGCTGGGAACTGGACTGGTGATAATTGGTCTGTCTCTAAAGTTTTCACATGAAGTCATAAGAGGGATAACATTTTTCTTACACCCACAGAGCAACATCCTGAAAGAGAGACCAGTTCTATTTTGTGGAAAAAATATATCTTTAAGATACATTCCAAGGATGTCATTCTGAAATAACTATTATCTTTTGTTTTATTCAGAAGTAAACACATGTATAAATCTTCTCAGATTTCTTTGAGATTTCTTTCCACTGTCTTTGATGCTGATGTTGGAGATGGTATTTGAGGAGATCAGCTGACTGATCTGTTGAAACTTATATTTTAATTACTAGACAGTGATTAAAAATAAAAGTCCAAAGAAAAACCCACAAAGCTCCTTTATCCTCACTGTGAGACGTGAACTATAGCCACAAAATGTTAGATTGTCTCCTCTGAGCTTGCTCGGCCGGTTTACTATTTTTGTTTCTAACTTAATTAAAAGATTAATATATTTAAGGGAGAACAGACAAGAGCATTTGAGGTCTTTTCTGACTGCCTGTCTCATTTAAACATCCTGTCATTTCTAGAAAAGAAAAGCCCATTTTCCTCTGGCTGCATTCTTTTTTTTTTTTTTAAGTAGAAAGTAGAATTCTAGGAAACACTATTGTTAACTAATTCCCTACTTCATCTAGACTCTGGTAGGTAACTATTTTTAGTTTCAATGTTAAGAAAAATCTAAATATCAGAAAAATAAGAATGGATTAGAAAAATCTTGATCTTAACAGAAATCAAAGATAATTTCAGGAGTATTTGAGTGCTGTATGATGAACAGGCTTGTTTGTCGTCCTGGCCACTTGGCTCCTGGCTGCCAATCTGTAGTAGGAGGCGAGCGGGCCGTGTTCCTGGTGCCCAGCTAGCTTAACCCCTGAAATAATTACACAGAAACTGTATTTAAACATTGCTTTGCCCATTAGTTCTAGCCTCTTATTGGCTAACTCTCACATCTTGATTCTACCCATTTCTAATAATCTGTATGTCACAACGAGGTCATGGCTTACCGGGAAAGATTCAGCGTGTCTGACCTTGCAACTTCATGGCTGCGGCTCTCTCTGCCTCTGTGTTTTCTTCTCAGCATTCTGTTCTCTTTTCCCACCTATCTAAGTTCTGCCCTATCAAAAGGCCAAGGCAGTCTCTTTATTAACCAATGAAAGCAACACAAATACAGAAGAACCTCCCACACCATTTGAGATGAATGGAAAAAGAACATTCATGCCAGGTTATGAGAGGGATTCCAGAGGTCTGATACATGAAGTTTAATACCACAAAGGAAAATAAAAATGATTACATTCATTTTGAAGTATATTGAAGCAAATAAGATTCCATTGTGAAACTTCTCAAGTGAAAAAAATGATTATAAAACTCAAATAGATGTTCAATATTGATATAAAAACGCAATGCATTGACCAACCTAAATTATTTTAGAGGTACACTAATGGGTTTTTGTTCTTATGAGCTTTTAATTTCTTTCATGCAATATGTTTTCTTCTACCCAAGTCCATCCAGGTCCTCCCCTCCTCTCTACCACCTACTTCATGCTTTTTTTTCTCATTTTAAAAAAGCCAAAATCAAAACTAACAGCAACAAAAGCTCAAAAGAACCTCTCTCAAGCCCCAAGAAAAAACAAACATTTTAGTAAATTATAGTTTTTTTTGGTGGGATTTGTTTCTTTTTGTTTGTTTGTTTTTTGTTTTTTCAAGACAGGGTTTCTGTGTAACAGCCCTGACTGTTCTGGAGGTAGCTCTTGTAGACCAGGCTAGCCTCGAACTCACCTACCTCTGCCTCCTAAGTGTTGGGATTAAAGGCTTGCCCCACCACCTCCCAAACTGTTCCTCATTACTATATTTTTTAATGTAAAGAAAAATTTAAGGTAGATGTGTAAACAGGGTGAAGATATCCTTGCTTCCAAGGCAGAGAAATGTGTTTGCCTGAGTTACAAAGCATCAGCCAGTAGAACAGAAGGAAAGTAAAGGAATGAGACTTTGTTTGAGAACTTGTCAAAGAAGGAGGGAAAAATGCATCATGTTCACACTTCAGTGACACAAAAGTGAGGTCAGATGAGAACAGGGAGAGAATATAACCAGTGCCACCAGGATTTCAGCAAAGGAACTGTGCACTTATGTTTCCTTGGCAACAGCTTGTCTTCTCATGCTAGTGTGTCATGATTAGTTTTTTTTATTTTTTTTTAAAGAGAATCAAATAAATAATAGTTAAACTTGGTCTTATCTCCCTTGATGATAGGGATGGAATGGAATTGGATAGAAGTGTATGACATCCACAAAAGTAAAATTATGAGAGGCAAATTTAAGTGATTTGTAGGGACCATATTCCCATAAGCTCCTAAGTATGGTGCAATTCAGTTTCTTTCTTTCTTTCTCTTTCCTATCCAATTCAGGCAACACGGGGCTGCTGTTGAATGTAGATTTCCACTGTAGTTTTCTTGGAATCACTGCTAGCAGAAGGCTTGGCATGGGGCAGTGAGGGCTCTGCTCACTGACTGTATTGAATGCCTTTGTGAGCTATTCTAGCAGTTGAGAGAAGTGAGCTCCATGTCCCTTCACACACGGAGCCCGGATGCGTTCTGCCTGTTTAGACTCCCCTTCTCTCAGCTTCCTTTCAACAACAGGAAACATGATGTCTTGAGAAGCTGCCACGTTCCACTGCAAGTAGCACTAATTGCTGGAAGGATCTTGTTTATACTGAGCTGAAATGTGTTTTCCAGTAATTTCACCTGATTAGTTTACTTTAGTGAGTCACCCACAGCAGTTTTTTAAAACATTTTAACCTAGTCTTGAGCTTTAATGACTGAGCTAATGCCTCATATAATGCATTTAACAATGATGTGTTTAAATATACTTCCTACTAGTTGCATTTTTATCATTACTTAGTATAAATAATAATAGTATATGGTCACGCTCCATATAACAAAGAACTTGTTGGTTAACAGTATATCTTGTGAATTATGGTGGTTACATACAGTTACACACCTGGTGATGTAGTCACATTAGTTTGTGATGGTTCATGATTCACTTTCCCCAGAATGTATTCATTGTGGTTTGAACGTGAAATGACTCTGATAGGTTCACAGGATCCCTTGCTGTTGGTAATGCATTGGGAGGTTGTGGAACTTTTAAGAAGTACAGCCTCGCTGGAGGAAGAGTACCTCAAAGGTTAAGCCCTGGGGTTTGCTTTCTTGCTCGGTTCCACTTCTCATTTGCTCTCTGCTTCCTGACTGTCAGCACCACGTGGCTGGCTACCTCTTGTGCCTGCCACTAGCCTTCGCCTCCTTGATAGACTACATCCTCCTCCCTGAAGCTGCTTACTGTCAGGCATTTCAGTCACAGAACACAAGGTTCCTGCCATTTGGTGGCAAACTTGAACATCTTGTCAGCAGTAATAGTATGTTCTTTTCTTATTTGGAATTATAGACATATCACTTTACATTTTTCAGGAATAAGTAGACACAAAACCACTCCTTTCCTCCAAGTCTCTTCAAGTTGAAGAATAAGTATGAGGTACAAAGAGGGGAGAGCTGAGCTCTGCTAACCTGCTAAAGCCCAATGATGAAGCAACAGTCAGGTGAAATTCAGAAACTGTGTCAACATCAAAGGTTGGGGACATCTATTTTTAGACACCATGACTTGCAAAGAATCAATCTTTTCTGTTGCTGAATTGTTTCAATTTAGTCCAACATTTTCCTTCTCACAGATAAAATACCCCGTACATATGTCTGGTCTAAGAGCACAGGACTTAGCCTGGGTCTCCGTTGATGTCTGTGACCCATGTTGCCACTGAGGGCCTTGTTGAAGCCTGAGGTAAGGTCAGCCACTTGAGTCTATGTTGGTGACTCAGAGACATGCTGCACCTGGGACTGTACAGATCTAAGTGGCTGTTGCTGTTATGTGATCCCTTGGTGACATCCGGGCAGAACTGCAGCTGAGGGCCTTGTCTGAGTCTGTGATCCTACTGCAGTCATGGTCTGTGTTGATGTTTGAGGTCCTTGTTACTACTGAAGGCCACGTGGATGCTGGAGATCTGGGGCCATGTTGGTGTCAGAGGGTCATGCTGCCCCTGGGGCCATGCAGATGGTAGTGGCCTGCACTGCCACCTGGAACAATGGTGATATCCCCGACTTGGCTGCTGCTGAGGACCATGTCTGGGTCTGTGGTTCTGTTGGAGCTGAGGTCTGTGTTGATGTCTGTGGCCTGTGTTGTCTCAGGGGGCCATGAGAACCATGCATGATGGAATCAGAAGGCTATTTGCTGGCCTTGAGATAGTTGGCCCTACCTCTCAGTGGATGCTACAGCAAGAGAGTTGGCCTAAATTCCCATGGGAGAGCTTCTTATCCCCCCCACTGCCACACTCTGGAGAAATGGTCCCCCCCCCAACCACCACAGGTGGTGGAGAGCCGACCCTGACAGCATGGGCATAGGGGAGCTGGCTTTACCCTTCCTGGCCCTAGTGGTCTAGACTACCAGTTCAACTACCATGCAGGCCCACAGCCGGGCCTGAAGTTGGCCCACCCTAACATCTATCCTATCTAGTAGCTGCTGGAGCTTGTGAAAGAACTGGTCCTGTGGAACTATATTCAGAGGATCTTCATGACTTAGGGTAGCCATGGGATATCCCAGAGGAGTTCCAGTGAGGATACAGTGATGATGATTGTACCAGAAACTGAAGACCTTGAATCAGACCAATAATGACTCATTGCAATGAACATTTGCAAGGAAATGTGACTGGACAAAAGGATGTACTGTGAGACACACTGCAGCTCCCAATGCCACCAGGATGGATGAAGTGTTGGAGAGGCAGGAAAGGTAGAGAAACAAAGAGGGTTTTTTTGTTTGTTTTATTTTGTTTGTTTTTTGTTTTGTACTTTTCTTTTTGTTTTTGTCTATTCACATGTTTTGTTTTGGGTTGATATTTTAAATTTTTCTTTGGGGGTCTCTGAAGGGGGAAAGACGGGATATGGTTGAAAGGAAGGTGAGGAGAATTGTGGTGCATGAGGTGAAATTCCCCAAGATTCAATAAAGAAATTACATTAAATTTAAAAATTAAAAAAGAGAAAAACAGATTAAAAAAAAACCCAACAACACGGGATCTAATGAGTAAAATACCTGTACTCTTGTGTGCGCTGTAGAAGATGGATGTGAGCACAGGATGCCTCGTGGCACAAGTCTCCTCTCCTTTCAGTATCAATGATGTTTGTTTGACTTAGACAAAGGGAACAAAATAAATCACGAAATTGTTGATCTTATATAATTGATGTTCATCATTTCTTTTTACACACAATCATAAAGAATATTCAAAGATACTGGTTTAATTTTCAAGTACTATAGGAATTAAAAAAATATCACCTGTTGTGAAATGAACTGAAAACTGGGTGAGTGACATAGTCATGACGGTTTGATTGGGGTGCTTTCTTCAGAAAAGCTATAGAGGATTCTTACCTTGAAGGATACACCAAGGGTCTCCAAAGAGAAAGTAATGAAAAACAGCCCAATTGCCAGTGAAGCCTCAAAAATGAAAGAATGTTGAGAAATATTCTAAAGTCTATGTGCCAAGTGCTCTCCATTTTCAGCTAAATTGTAAGACCTGGGTTTGAGAAATCTAAAATCCACAAACCAATAATAGACTCTATATGTTTCAGTGTAAGACTAGGCAAGAAGCTACAGGGAAACTCCCCAGTGTGAGTGTGGCAGTGTTTAATGAATATGTACAGCTCCCAAATCAGCTAACAAGATGTGCAGACTGGCAACCGCTGCTCAAAGAGAGATAAATGTCAAAGAGAAGCTTGCTGCAAAGGGCAAATCAATTATGGAGCAGATTAGCTTTAATAACATGCTACAAGGAAATCAGAACATTTTTCCATTAATAAAAAGCAAGATTTACTTGTGGATTGTAAAGGGAATAGAATAATTCATGGTGGAAAAGTGGTTGAAATGCATTTTGAGGGAAGAGAAGGCTTATGGTGTGGTAAGAAGTTTGCTTACTAGGTTCAATTTGGAGATGAAATTTGGCAACGCACAAAATAGGTACTGTCTCTTTAGATTAATAAGTTAGTTTACTGAAGTCAAAAATAGTTCAAACCACATGTTACAAAAAGGTTTCCATAATGCAGTGCAAACTGGGCAAATATATCAATGTCTGAGAGTTAGACTATAATTCTTGTCAAGGGTTAGTGAGATGGTATTGAGGATAGTCACCTGTCTTTGTGTCCACGAGTTTTTAAAATTACTAATTTTTAGTTATTATTATGTGTTTGTGTGCATGCCTGTTGTGTATGTTCCAGTAGTATGTGTGTGTATGTGCCATTATGGATGGCTGGAAGTTAGATGATAATTGTGAAGTTAGTTCTCCCTTTGACCTGTCTACTTTTATGTGGCTTCTGGCGCTCCAACTCTGATCACCAAACTTGCATGGCAAGTACTCTACCAACTGATCCTTCTTATTGTTCTCATTCCCTGGTTTTCAAATTCAATTTTATGTCAATTTTACTTACAAAAAGTCATGATTACAAATTGATAGCTAATTTATTTTAAATCTTACTTCTGTAATGGATTTGCGGCAGGGAATGTGGTGGATAAGTGTATTAAATTCACTTGATACCAAAACCATGAATTTAATGTGAACCTTCATAGCTGCCTTTTCAAATGCCAGTTCTAGCTATATAGAAGTTCATTAAGTTTTGTAGACTTTGGGTCTATCTAACTTTGGTGTGATGTTTTTGATTTATTTGTATTTTTATAGTAAAGTTTGCTAAGCAAAAATTAAAAGATACTAGACGAAAACAAGAAACTGTTATGAATGATAAAACAGGGATAGCTAAGGAAAACAGAAAACAATATTATTATATATGAACAATTCATAATTCAAAAAACATAACTTTAGTTGTCTCATTTCAGGGTAAATATTCATTCACTTACAAATATATAACCCTTCAATATGTTCCCCTTTCAGTAGGAAATACAGTAAAACATAAGGTCAGGGTATTATAACTTATACAAGCAGAACTATAATTAAACATGCAAAGAAAATTGCAAATCCAAAAGCAGTTAATTAAGCTTTTAGCTATTATTGGATATCCTCAATATCTTTAACTAAAGGTGAAGATACTAATATTTGAATATTAGGGGTTAGAGGAGAGAGTGAGGCATAGGGGCAAATGAGAACAAAATACATATAAAAGTGCCATAAATAATATTGCTCTATATGCTAACTTAAAAGTTAACAAAACGGAAAACAGGCACATAGATTTTAATGTGTTTAGACAACAAGTTCCTTTAGCTAGTAGAGTTATTAAACTGATTATAACTGTTGTAGGAGGGTGAAGGAAGAAATGGGAAAGAGAAGAAGAGTCAGTGTTGAGAAGAGGTGAATAAAAAAAAGAGTGGTAGAGTGAGATAACCCAGGGAACAGAAGGATAGACCCAGGGAAAAAATTAGCGCAACAGAGCATTCAAGAGGAATTATGATTTTCAGCAGTGTTCCATATATGAGAGCATATATGCAAGGCCAAAATTCTTGTAGTTGGAATTTCTCTGTGTCTCAGCAACCTCTCCCAAATAACTGCATTGAGGCTTAATATTAATTACAAATGCTCAGCCAATAGCTCAGTCTTGTTACTAGCTAACACATATTTTAAATTAACCCCCCTTTTTTATAATTTATTTTCTACCCCATGGCTCAGTACCTTATCTCAATACAGCATGTTCTTGTCCTGCTTCCTCTGTGTCTTCTAGCGACTCCTCAGGCTCCACCTTCTTCTTCCTAGCATTCTCCTGATCTGTCTCTCCTGCCAAATCTCTTCCTGCCTAGCTATAGGCTAATCAGCTCTTTATTAACCAATGAGAGTAATACATACTTACAGTATACAAAGATTGTTTCACAGTGTATTTTTTTAAAATTTTAAATTGAGTTTGGGTTGTGATGAGAAAATATGACTCAACTGTGAATTAAATACACATGTAGACTTTATTTTACTTATGAATTTGATTAACTGTATTCACATTATGTAGTAAGAGGCGAGCAGGCCTGCTTTTGGTCCCAGCTAGCTTACACCCAAAATAACCACACAGAAATTGTATTAATTAAATTACTGCCTGGCCCATTATATCTAGCCTCTTCTTGGCCAATTCTCACATCCTGATCTAACCCATTTCTACCAATCTGTGTTTACCACAAGGTCATGGATTACCAGGAAAGATCCTAACCAGTGTCAGTCTCAGACAGGAGTTTCATGACATCTACCACACTGCCCTTCTTCCCAGCATTCTCTTCTGTCTACTCTGCCTACCTGATTTCTGCCCTATCAAAAGGCCAAGGCAGTTTCTTTATTCACCAATGAAAGTAACACAAATACAGAAGAACCTCCTACACCAATGTTACTCATATGATCTTAGTTACATGGCCTCACTTTCTTGATGTAATAGCAAATGAATTGATTTGAACGACTCAGACTATAAAAGTGACAGGGGAGGGGGCTCAGAGGAGAAGCTGCTTTTCCAAATGCTGTGTTCTGTGCTAGTTGGATACCATAATGTGCAAGACACTCTGCTATCTGCATCCTGTTTTTCTTGCTGGAATTGTGTAGCTATCTGGAAGTGGAAATCTTATTTAACTAGATATACAGAGTAGCCATGCTGACATGTGGAGGGGACTCAGCAGAGGTGCTATGAGAAAGAAGTGAAGTGCTAGAGCGGGAATAACATCATCACAGTTATACAGATCTATAAAACTTAAGAACATGACTCTACTTTCATAAATGGCTCTCAGATGAAAACGTGGACAAAATCTCATGTCTTAGTTTCTTTTTGATTGCTGTGGAGAGACACCATGACCAAGGTAACTTACAGAAGAAAGAGTTTATTGAGAGTTTACAGTACAGAGGGTGAACCCATGACTATCACAGGAGGGAACGTGGAAGCAAGCAGGCAGACGTGGTGACAGAGCAGTAGCTGAAAAATTGTATCTTATACTCAAATAAGAGACAGAGACACAGGGGTGGGGAGGCTAACTTTTAGGTTTCAAAAGCCCACACCAGTGACACAACTCCTCCAACAAGGTCATACATCCTAATTCTTTCAGACAGTCCCATCCACTGGAACCAAGCCCAACATTCAAATATGTGGGTCTATGGGGGCCATTAAAATTCAAACCACTACACCCTAGAAGCCCCAACTGTGCCCTTTCAGTAAGCTCCTAACACTTCCTTCCTCAATAGAATAGTATTTCTTTTTATAGGTATACCACAGTTACTCTCCTTTGGTGGGTATTTGGAGAAATTTACAGAATTGAGCTACTAAGAATATTGCTATTTTTACATCTTTATGACAATTTTGCTGAACATATGAAACATATTGGTTGTGGGTATATCCCTAGGAGTATAAATTATGGGCCATAGTGGCATACACTAGCAGCTTGGATTAATACAACCAAAAACATTTGATATATGCTCAACTTTACTGGTATGGCCAAAAGGTTTCAGATGAAGTGACAGCATTAACTTGAGTTCTCACCAGTCTTATCCGTCAGATGTTCAACATAATCATTACTATTTGATATTGTCTTTTCATTGTAGCCTTCCTATAGAAGTGCATAGCTGGAGTACTATGGTTTTTAGGTGTATTTCTGTGGTATTTAATGACTCTGATCTTATTTTTATGAATTTGTTGCTTATATAGATGTCATCTTTCATGAAAAACTTTTTACTTCTCTCATTGCTTTGTAGGAGTTTTTATGTATTTCAGTAATTAATATATTGTGAAATGTATTACCTAAAAACAATTTTTCTAAGTGGCAGCCTTCATTTAATCCATTATATACTGTATAATTTGCTCTTTGTAAGTGCATGGGTTTGGAGTCTTTAGTACATTACCTATGCAGCTGTACAGTCATCTCCATGGTTCAGTTATAAATTCTCCCTTAATCCCAAAAGGTTCCATCATACTTACCTGTGGCTAGTCCCTATCCCAACCTCCACCCACAGACAGCCACTGATCAGTGTGAGGAAGCAAATATTCTTATGTTTCAGAACAGTTAGAGCCTTTTGAGCAAATGTTGCCAGCACCTGGGCAAAAGAACACTTGTTGGAAAGGAAAATAAACTTTATTCCCCCCTCAGAACCAAATGGTTGGCAGTCTGGGTTTCTCACTAACTCTTTTACCTTTCTGAGAAAATTCACTTGTGTTTCAAAGACTTGCAAAAGAGAATGTCAGAGAGGATGCAGTGGGTAAAGCGCCTTCCATGGAAGCATGAGGACCAGTGTTTGGATCCTTAGCAGTCAAACGAAAACTGGTCATGGTGACACATATCTGTACCCTCAGCTCTGGTGGTGCTGGGGCACAACACAGAGTGGACTGCCAGAATTCAATTTAGCCAATTGGTAAACAAATTCTGGATTTAGTGAGAGATTCTGTTTGAAAACCACGGAAAAGAATGAGAGAGGAAAGGGATAGAGCTACACACACACACACACACACACACACACACACACACACACACACACAAACACACACGAAGCTCCCTACTTAAAAGACTGAAGGAGAGGGAGGTTTTCTCTTCTCAGGAAAGGAAATGGAGGGCAGAAGTTGTGCTTTTCTTTTTATTAGACCTCGGGGTCAGAACTGCAGAGTTTCTATTTAGTAATGACCCTTGACCTTTGCATGAGCTTTAAACATATGCCTTGTAATTATTGCTCTGCTGTGCTAACTAGGCCTTGTGTTCTCGAAGACTCGCTTCTTCACAATAACAGGAAGAAATAAAGACAGTGGAACTGAAGCAGAGAAATCTAGTCTCTTCCCATGAGAACTCATTACACACAGAGAGGAAACGTAAGGAAACAGCACTTTAATTATAAATAAAATTCATCCGGTTCTAGCTAATGCCCAAAGGGTAACTGGCCTCAAACAGAAAAATTTACTAACCTATATAGATAGAACTTATGCTTATACATTCCACCTATATGGTCATACTTAAAAACACTTTGAACAACTTAAACAGAATCAGGAGACTGCCAGTCTAGCCACTTAGGCAGATGGGAGAGTTCCATGGCAACTGTGTTGCTAGGATTATTTCTTTTTTTTTAATTGGTTTTTATTGAGCTCTACATTTTTCTCTGCCTCCTCCCTATTTCTCCCTTCCCCTTCAACCCTCTCCCAAGGTCCCCATGCTCCCAATTTACTCAGGAGATCTTGTCTCTTTCTACTTCCCATATAGATTAGACCTTGTATGTCTCTCTTACAGTTCTCATTGTTGTCTAAGTTCTCTGCGATTGTGATTTGTGGGCTGTATTTCTTTGCTTTATGTTTAAAAACCACTTGTGAGTGAGTACATGTGATACTTGTCTTTGTTGGGTCTGGGTTACCTCACTCAAAATGATGTTTTCTAGCTCTATCCATTTGCCTGCAAAATTCAAGATGTTATTTTTTTCTGCTGTGTAGTACTCCATTGTGTAGATGTACCACATTTCCTTATCCATTCTTCAGTTGAGGGGCATTTGGCTTGTTTTTCAGGTTCTGGCTATGACAAACAATGCTGCTATGAACATAGTTGAGCACATGTCCTTGTGACACGATTGAGCATCCTTTGGATATATATTCAAAAGTGCTATTACTGGGTCTTTAGAAAGGTTGTTTCCTAATTTTCTGAGAAAGCACCAGACTGACATCCAAAAGGGCTATACCAGCTTACCTTCCCACCAGCAATGCAGGAGCGTTCCCTTTATCCCACAACCTCTCCAGCATAAGTTGTCATCAGTGTTTTTGATCTTGACCTTTCTTACAGGTGTAAGATGGAATCTCAGAGTTGTTTTGATTTGCATTTCTCTGATGACTAAGGATGCTGAACATCTTCTTAAGTGTCTTTCAGCCATTTTAGATTCCTCTGTTGAGAGTTCTCTGTTTAGGTCTGTACTCCATTTTTTTTTATTGGATTATTTGTTCTTTTGGTGACCAATTTCTTGAGTTCTTTGTATATTTTGAAGATCAGACCTCTTTCTGATGTGGGGTTAGTGAAGATCTTTTCCCATTCTGTAGGCTGTCGTTTTGTCTTGTTGACTGTGTCCTTTGCTTTACAGAAGCTTTTCAGTTTCAGAAGATCCCATTTAATAATTGTTTCTCTCAGTGTCTGTGCTGCTGGGGTTCTATTTAGGAAGCAGTCTCCTGTGCCAATGCGTTCAAGTGTACTTCCCACTTTCTCTCCTATGAGGTTCAGTGTGGCTGGCTTTATATTGAGGTCTTTGATCCATTTGAACTTGAGTTTTGTGCATGGTGATAGATATGGGTCTATTTTCATTCTTCTACATGTTGATATCCAGTTATGCCAGCACCATTTGTTAAATATGTTTTCTTTTTTCCATTTGATATTTTTTTGCTTCTTTGTCAAAAATCAGGTGTTTGAAGGTATGTGGATTCTAGTTTTAAGCCATGGTGATCTGATAAGGTACATGGAGTTATTCCAATTTTTTTTTTTGTATTTGTTGAGGTTTGTTTTGCTATCAAGAATGTGGTCAATTTTTGAGAAGGTTGCTAGGATTATTTCTTAAGCACACTGGCATTGCTCTTTTCAATTAGCTGTTACCCAGGGTTGACTCCTCAGACACGGAAGAATTGGGCTTCACTTAAGAAGAGAGCTGGGAGCATTTTGGCAGGCCAAGGCTTCAGGATGATTGTCACCGTGTGTTGTCCCTTGAGTTGCCTGTAGTTTGGTGGGGACATGAGCCTAAGACCTTCTTGTAAGTCAGGGTTGTTTCCTTTGTTAGGGTAGTTAAGCCTAAAGGCTATCAATTCTGATGAACGTTTATATCCTAGCAATTCTAAACTCCATTTACCGCTAAGAATCCTGTTTAGTGCATGTGAGGTTTCAAACCTGGGACAGAAGACTGAAGCTATCTGCCAATATAAAGGAAAGCCACGTTGTTTATTATTTAAAGACATTTGTTTTTCTAAACAAGAGTTGAATCTAAATATATACAGTATATTTTAAACAAGCGCCAAACCACATATATAGGATTTTGCAGCCAATTAAAATTTCTATATATAAGTTTTAGCTATAAGTCTTTTGTTATAGGTTTTAAAGCTATTTTGTTAAAATTTTACAGATTCTTTAGCCACATCCAGTAAATTTATAAATTTTAAGGCAGAGTTTACAGCAGTCTTAAGAGATATTTTGAGAGCAGAACATAGAGAAATCACAGAGGCAGCAGATTCTGGAGTGATACCTTAGAGATAGGAGATGTTTGGAAGTGTAGGGCAAAGCAAGTTTAGATATAAATGATTTGGGGATCATTTGTGTGTGCAGTTGTTACAATCTGTGAGAACTTGGAAATTGAGTGCGCCAAGTTTTGACCATTGCTCTGCACTAAAGCCAAACTGTAATAAACTCCGAATCTGTTGAAGAGAGGGAGGGACAGGGTCTCAAAACAGAACCTTGCATGGAGGAGGGGTATTCCTGTATTCCTGTAGACTCACGGTAGGAGCTGAGAGTTGAAATGCAGGACCTGCAGGCTAGAGAGGGTGTAGTGGTCCTGCTGGTGGACTGTAGTACTGGGTGGGGGGAGGTGAGAGAAAGCTAGGCGAAAGGAGGGGAAAATGGAGAGACCCAGACTAGTGCAGCCGAGAGAAGTGAGTAGCTGTGGTGAGTAAAGTGCCTTAGTGATAGGAATTTTCATCCGGGATATCCCTAAGCATGATAGGAAACTGGGAAGAGAGAAAAATGTTCCACATCACAGAAGAAAGGCGTCCCTGGTCCTTTGATTGGCGCCCAGTGTGAGCAAGAGGAGCTTCTTGGCACACCAGTGTGGCTTTGGTAGTAACAGTACACAAAGCAGGCGACTCTGAGTGACGATTATCCAGAAGAGGAGAAGGGCAGGCCAGAGCCCAGAGAAAGGAGAGAATGCAGGTAGAGAGAAGCAGCAGGTGAAGAATCAGACTCTAGAATTTGGAACTAAATTTTGTGAGTGGCAGAAGCCAGCAGAAACATATCCGTTTAGAAGAGTCAGATCAGAAGCTTGGTTCAGAACAGCCAGAGTTTCCCAGAAGAAAGCTCATTCATGCCATTCCCGAGTGTTGGCACCGAATGAATGTTAAAAAGAAATAAAATGGAAAAGAAAAAGAAAGGAATATGACTGCTCTAAGGTATGGTGAAGGAAAAAGTTTATTGTAGACATGTGGGAAAGCACAGCCAGAGGCAGAGACAGGGGCATCTGGGGGAGGGTCTGGAATGGACATGACCAGAGCTGTATCATTGAATGAGGAGAAGGGGGAAGGGAGAGGGGAGTGAAGAGAAACAGGTGCAGTGGCCAGGAGGCCCACTTTGGTGACAAGATGGCTTCTTGTTTAAAATATGGTTCCCTTTCCTCTTCTCATTTTCTTTCCTTTCCCTGTTTCCCTCCTTCCTTCTCTCCTGCCTCTTTCCTTCTCTTCACCCCCCCACCGTTTTTTCATATTGAAACAGTCTTGCCATATATCACCCAACTTGCTTTGAATCGCTAGCAACCAGCTTGCCTTAGTCTCCTTAGTGCTGGAATTCTAGGTTCGTGCCGTCAGGGCTGGGGTTTGGAACATGATAGTCTAGAAGAAACAGAGGAGGGACCCACTTTTCACTATTAGGATCTGAGGGAAGCCAACAGGACCAGCTGCAGACATTTGAAGTGGGTAGAGAAAGTGCTCGCTTGGGCTGAGGGCTGTGGGTCAGGCAGACTGAAAGCTGACTTTGTTTCCAGGGAAAGGAAGAGAAGATCTGGAACTTTCTAAACATGAGCTTTCTGAAGAGAAAGAATCTTAGAAATCTACCACGTCCTGGAGAGCAAAGAATGAGAATTCCCAAACGTGAGATTTGGGGAGGCTTCAAATAATAGAAGTTGATTTGCTTGCTGTTCTTTTTTAAACAGAAAGAGAAAATGGATTTGCTCCCAAAGCTAAGAATGACTTTAGGGGCTCCAACTCCTAAACTGTTCTGGGGCACAAGTCTGACTACCAGGTGTTCTGGTAACCCTAGAATCCATCTCTTTATGCTGAGAGGCCTAAGGGAGGAGGCATCAAATACTGACAACTGTTCACCTTGGTTCTATGAGCCTTATTTCATGCCAGGAAAGGATGTGGGGACCTGGAGGTTGTCAAGGTTCCATGAAATTCAAACGTGTATCATACTTGCACATTAGGTACTTAGAAATTGCTTTGGCTAAGGAGCACTGGCCTGCAGGGTAACAAAAGGATCGACCTTGGCACCTCTACCTACTTCTGCATCAGTGCTTCATCTGCAGGCAGCCACGAGAAGCACAAAGAGTAGCCATCCAAAGGCCAGGAGTACCCAGTCATTCTTATTCCCTTTCAAGACTGTGGGCATAATGATAAGAATAACTGAGCCATCTTATCAGCAGTGTGTTGCAACGTTCTATTCTAGACCCCTAAAATGCATCTGATGGTCTGTATCCTTTGTCCTAAGCATGTGGTCACCTAGGATTTTAGGAAGAACAAGGTCTAGCCAAAAAGAACATCAATGCATGAGGGAAATTACAAAATGAAGGTGAGGTTGTGCCCTGGAGTGGGAGTAATCATCTCATGTGAATTGGCTTGTTCCCTCAAGCAAGGGACTTCTTGGAACTGCCTTGCAGAACCCAAATAGAGACAATAATTAAGGAGACTGTACTTATAACCAGGATTGCTTAATTGTGCATATCTTCTGCATCCCACCCCAATTCTTCCTCCATTTAAACCTGAAGCTCATGTCAGTTTCCCAAAGATGAACTTGGGATCATTCCATCCCCCTTTCGGCTCCCCATTTTCTATTATGCCACAGTAACTCAGTATCATTTCTCTACTTTCCTCCATTATTCATCTCTTTAATGGGAATATTGAGACTGGTGTCCAAGAACTACTCTTGAGTCTGCAATAACAATCATTTGGGAGATGTAGAAAGTCACAGCTGGAGGCCAGTGTGGATGTCAGGAACTGGAAAACACAAAACCAAGCGTAGATAAGGGTGGTTCGTCTTCATCCTGCACATCACTTAGTCTGCACTGCCTGAGGCCAGCTGGGAGACAGCGGGACACCTCGGCAGCCGCAAAGTTAATATCTGGAATTCTGTGGCAGCTGTAGCTTTCAGCAAGAACGGAAGAAAAGAAAAATAATTTATAACATTATTCTGCTGTTATTAAATTTAAATGCCCAGCAATAACTAGTGAATGTGCTTACCTTTCTCTCTGTATAGATGTTGGACAGGATTGTTCCTACCAGGAAATGCTAAAAACAGAGAACTGGAGCCCATGTTGGAGAGAGTTTCCATGCTGATGTTAAGTGAGTTCTCCTGCTAGGTACTCTCTGGACGTTTGGTGTCAGAGACATGAAAAAACATAAAAAGTGGTTTCAAGTAATAAAAGAAAACTTTTTCTAACCCTGTAAAGAATTCCACTGACTGTCACAGTGACCTCACTCATGAGGTGACAGTTTTAGGTGAAAAGAATTTAGAGCACAGGATGTAGGAAGGAGCTTCATTGTGATAGCCCACAGGATGTAGGAAGGAGCTTCACTGTGATAGCCCACAGGATGTAGGAAGGAGCTTCACTGTGATAGCCCACAGGATGTAGGAAGGAGCTTCACTGTGATAGCCCACAGGATGTAGGAAGGAGCTTCACTGTGATAGCCCACAGGATGTAGGAAGGAGCTTCACTGTGATAGCCCACAGGATGTATGAAGGAGCTTCACTGTGACAGACCACAAGATGTAGGACGCTTTAGTGTGAGATCTACTTGTTTGCTAAAATATTGAACTGCCAAAGAGGAAAGCAAGTATCTGTGGTTCCTTCCTAGAGTTTTTATTAGTTAAACTCCAATCCCAAGAGGTAAGACTGAAGTATGTTTTAAAATTACTTTCAAAATTATATATGTATGTGTACATATTATATATGTGTATAAGTATATATATAATTATAAACATAAATTACATTTATATCATTTAACACTCATCCCTCTAATTCCTGTATTTTCTAACTTCCTTTCTAATTCATGGTTTCTTTATTTAAATATATATAATATATATTATATACACACACACATATATATATATACTTAATTATCTATACATGCTAACAAAATGTAAATACAGCCTGCTGAGTCTTAGAACAAGATCTAGCTATACATCTTTACATAAACACCATTGTCACACAACATTTTCTTCTATTTTGAACCTGTTTATTCTGTTCTTCCAAAGAGAATTCCTTGCAGCCCTTGTTCTGTGGGCACAGTAGACTCTGTCCTTCAAAGTGTCTCCAAGCCCATTGATTCTCCTACACATCATTTACCATTGTGCCCCCAAACTGTCTGCATTCTGCCCCTGCCCTCCCCTCTGGAAAGGGGGCTAGGGGATTCTGCCTCCTGTTGCTCTGGCATAAACTCACCTTACAAATACTTTTGTTCACATAACTAATTAGCATGTTTCCCCTATTAAATAGACAGCAGTTCATTTCTGGACATCTTCCCAAGGCACAGGCAAACCTCTTCTTGTGCCTTCATTCTCAGGCATTAGACTTCAATGGTTGTTTAGAATTTAGGTGTCAGTTCGTGGCTCTCCCCAGGTAGTTCTCAAAGCAAAAGAAACTTTAATTCTGAAAGCTTTGGTCTTAGAAGGCCACATGGCATAATTGCATTAATGACTGTGTTTGGATTTTTACCAGGAAGACAAATTTTACTTCTGATTTGTTAGATTCATGTTTTCCACTTAATTACCAGTTGGGAAAAAAAAAGAAGGTAGTGAATGAATAGGCAGGACATTTCTAATGAGCCTTTGCTATTTTCTTGTTATATTTTAACAGAGAACTTATTGTTCCCTGAAATAATATTTGACAGTTGACATAGACTGTGATGGGATGGTGGCAAATTTGAGAGCAAGGAAACTTCTAATCAGAGGAGTGCAATCAGGATTTAGGTAAGTCTGATCTAATCTGCTTAACTTTCTGAGAGAACATCAATGAATCAACTTCACTCAGATGGCCAGTAAGCTGGGTGAGAGAGGCACATCTTTTCCATAAATAAGATTCTTAGTCTGTAAGTCTGGATAGCTTCATAACAAAATACCAATATTTGAACCATAAATCATTCAGCATCTGTATTTCTACAGAGACACAAATGTTTATCTGATAATTACAGTTTTTCCTTTTCCCAAAGTGGTACAGAGAAGTCATTCACAATGCTTCTTTTCTGGAGATCACTTTTAAGGCAGTGCATTCTGTAACACTCAGCACTGTGCTAGAAAGGCAATGGTCTGTGTTATGAGGAAATAAAGATGATACAGATAAAGTTTGCTTTTGATTTTATTTGATTTCTTTTTTGGCTGAACGTTTAACTATAACTTCATGTTCCAGTAACAAGTTTTTATAGTCCTAGAAACTTCTGAACTCTGTGTCAATTCTTTTATTATGAGGAATGGTATTAAAGATAAGTAATTCTAAGGTGGGCATGGTGGCACACATCTGTAATCCCAGCACTTTGAAGTAGATTCAGGGTGATCAGAAGCTCAAGACCACTGTGGTGGTATGAAGAAGAATGACTCATATATTTGAATGCTTGGTTCTTAATTGATGGACTGTTTATGAAGGATTAGGAGGTGTGGCCTTCTTGGAAAAGGAGTGTCACTGGGAGTGACTTTGAGGTTTAAAAATCTCATTCTAGGCCCAGTTTCTCTCTCTTTCTGCCTTCAATTTGAATATAAAATATAAGCTTCAGCTACTTCTCCAGCACCATGTCTGCCTGCCTGATGTGCTCCCCACCATCATGTTCAAAACTGTAAATGAGCCTCCAATTAAAAGTTTTCTTTTATTAGTTGCTTTAGTCATGGTGTCTCTGTAATGATTGTTTTGTCTCTTTAAGAGAAAAGCCACGCCCATTCCCTCCCCCATCTGCTGAGACAGGCTGATCTTCAGCTTCCAGCCTGCGTTCTCTTTCTTTTTTGTCTCCCTCTCGGAGAGGCAGCTTCCGTCTTCCCTTCTCTCATCTCTCTCTTTCTCTCTCTCTTTTTCTCTCTCCTTCCCTCTCTGTTCTTTTCCCCTTCTTCCTTCCCTCCCATAACCACTAATTAAATATCCAACCTCACTCTGCATGCTCTGCCTATCCATCTGTCTTTCGCCTGCCACTGCCACATGGCTCGCTGCCGGGGACCAGCCACTTTCTGAGACTTGCCACATGGTCTCGTGCGCCGTCCCTGCCTGGGACTGGCTCCTCTTGGGACTCCCTGCCCCCTGCCTCCCACCACATGGTCCTACTGCCTGCTACCACTTGGGGACCTGCAGCGTTTCTGCTACCTGCCACCGTCAGGGATCCTGCAGCATTTTTAATTTTTCCATTACAGTCTCTTCACAGAAATAGAACTGTAACTGAGACAGTCCTTCTCATGGACATAGTTTAGTGCATTTGTAGCCAGCCTGGGCTACATGAGACCTTGTCTAAAAACAAAAAAGAAATATGGGCTTGGTGATGGTATACTCTTTCAATCCTAGCACTTGGGATACAGAAGCATGAGGATATCTGTGAGTTCAAGGCCAATCTGTTCTATATAGTGAGTTCTAGGATGACAAGGATTACACAGAGAGATACTGTCTCAAGAAAAAAAAAAGACGATTAGTTCTGTTTCTAAAGTTGAAATCCTCATACAAGAAATAAGAAAGAAAATATAAGCAAGCATAGCTGAGCTGTGGAGGCTGAAAAATGCAGGCCCATTTTGACCTTGTCTGACCATCAAGAGAGTTTGAAGACTGACAAGTATAATTGCACCTCCTAGTTCAGGAGGTGGTTACCTGGCTCTTTTGAAATTAAGATAGTTCAATGCCATCCTGATGGGTGGTCAGGATACACAAATGTACTTCTGTTGCTTCTATTGTAACTATGAAGTCACCTAGGGAAGGGTGATGTTCAGTGTACCTGACCTAAAGCACCTTAGCTACCCAGATGACAGAATGCTAATGATTTGATATCTCATAGTGATAAGGCCATTGACTGTGTGAGTAATCCTTTTGTATCATGTTAATAAAAGTCTTTTGTTACCTTCTCCCCCAGATTACATTGGGTATAAAACCAGTGAAAAAATAAACATGGATCAATTTCAGGATTTCAGTCACTGGAATACTCTCTCACTATGTTCTATGTTTTCTGTCTTATTATTTTTAAGTCTCCATATTCTTTACTTATATATCATCAATTCCCATGTCCCTACCTTGTATTTTTGTTGAAGTATTTTTGTTGATGCTGGTCCTCAACACTGGACAGAAGAATATATGTTTTTATTTATTCAATCAAATCTGTATAGAAAGCACTATGTTTGTGGTGTGGTTGCAAATAGTCATAACCTAAATATAGGTGAACAGGCATTAATCACTTAAGAATTTTATACTCCAGAGTAAGGAAATAGGCAAGAAAAATACATTAGTAAGTATAAAATAATAAAACAACCAGTGTGAAATGCCATTGAGGAAAAATGGGTAGTGTTGATGGGAGGGGCTAGTGTTCTTATGTGACTGCTGTGGTTGTGCCTTCTGAAGGAGGAATGCAGCATGAAAACTTGGATCCTGCCATTGTTGCCTGTCACCATACCCTTGCATATGTTCTTACTATGGCATTTAACCAAGGTTAAGCCAATGGGTGAGTAAATATGTTGTTGAATGAACTCCTCCTTTAACCTATATACTCTTTCTTTTCAACATATTCTTTGTGCTTGGCACCTAAGTTGTTCATATGTTTATTATTGAGAACCAGCCTCACTTGTCTAGAATGTAACCCACTCAAGAGTAAAGCATAGCAAAGAGCTGTTAAATGAATATATTGTGTGCTATGTCTTCCCCTTAAGAAACAAAATAGCTACCAGCTTTACACATGTGGATTTTCTTTGCTGGATTAGGCAACTAATTCCTGTCAACAACATATATCCTGCATCCTACTCCTACAAATTCACAATTTTTGTGCTTATGAGTATAAAACAAAATGCCTTCAGAGCTTATCCTGGAGACAAAATCCTGGGCAAATCAAAAGTTAAAATATATTAACTCTATAATTATTCAACTTTCAGTTAAAATATATTAACTCTATAATTATTCAACTTTCAGTGGTACAGCTTTCCTTTAAAGATTTTCAATGGGGGCTTGATCAAGGGAATTACAATATTCATCAATTTTTAGAAAAATGAGAAAATAGCATATGAATAGAGGTGAAATGGGTCTTTGCAGCAGACTAGACAGATGAGAGCTAGGGGACTCCACAGACTGTAACACTGTTGTACAAACGTGTTTGGTTATTGGTGTTTATTTAAAATGGAGTCAAGAAAGCAGGTGGGAGAAAAGAGGGTTCTGTGGGCTGTGTGGGTAGATAATGGGGGTTGATTAGAATACATTGTTTACATGTATTAAACTGCCAAATAATAAATAAAAATATTTTCATAATAGCAGCAGATAACTTTAAAGCCATTTTCTGGCAGAAAATCTTGGGGTTATATACAGTATTAAGAATTTGCAGTTATTTATAGAACACCAATAATCCTAACACAATAGGTAACATTTACAGGCTCCACTGTGGGTTAATACAATCTTAATTTATGTCCTTGGTTCCTTTTCTTCCCTTTCCTTACTAGAACCATAGAGAAGACCACATGATAAAATTCATTGTTTTGTTTTGGAAACAAGGTTTCTCAGTAGAACAGCTTTGAATGTCCTGGAACTCACTTTAGAGACCAGTGCTGGTGTTAAAGGCATGAGCCATCATGCCTGGATCAACCAAGCATCACTTAAACCCATTTTTCTTCTAAACTTTAGTTTAGTTATAACTTTAACAAAACCTTATGTCATCTCTTGAGTCACAGCACTGTTTTGCATCCCACAAAAAAAAAAAAAGGCATGGACTGACAATGTTGTCATGAGACAAAGCTACAGGAAATGCCATTGAGCAAAATGGAACTATACCCTTTTGAAACAGAATAGTTCAATCAAGCACTTAAAAAAAACATTATGCCCATTTTGGTCTGTAGTTTCAGAACTAACTAGCAGATGCCTTCACAAGTTTTCAGAATCATGAAGGGCAGCCTTTGCTTTCTCATATTTGCATGGTAAATGGTCCAGGCCCCACTCACCTTCTCTATCACCAACTGTTTTATCATGGTTGTTAGTTTCCAGGCCACAGTTCCTGCTGTCATGCCTCTTCAGGGGTGGCTTCACAGCTTCTGCATTAAGAGGAGGCATGGCAAAGAAAGCTCGGTGGCTGCCAGGAACAGTTGCTGCTCCATGGCCCCGGGATTGGCTTCATTTCAGGTAATCTTTCTTCAATTCTGTCTTCAGATTATCTGTATCTTCATTTTCTATTTTTTATCTTATACTTTATGTAAAAGGAGGGTTTATACATACACATATACATATGTAATATATATAAATAATATATTATTTTTCAAAACAGAACATTGTTCTCAATGCAGTCGTCATGTGAGAAAATAATCCTCTTCATTTGCAAAATCTTTATTTATTAACATGTTAGCACACCATCCCTTCAAATGCCTATTTGCACAGACTTTTGCCTGTTGCCAGGCATTTGTTTTATATCTGTAATTACAAATTCAAGGCCAGCCTGGGCAGCTAAAAACACTAAGAAGATTTCTATTTGTCAAAATGAATAATACGATTGTATCTAGAAGTGTAATAATGAAATCGGAAAAGCCACACTAATGCCATAAAATAAATCACTTTAATAATTAATACACATAAATAGTTCATGGTGGAAACAATAAAGTAAAATCAACTCTGTACAATCACAAACTTACAAAATTTTAAAAATATATTTATCATCTTACATTCAAATAATGGTGAAAAACTGAAGGCTGTATTTTTTTCGGAATGAGTTTCCTTTTATATTTTATGAACATACATAATATAACAGTGATTCATGGCATGACAGTGCTTTGTAACTTTAAAGAATTGGAATACAATTCTTACTTAGAAACTAATTAATTAAAATAATTAAAATAATCTGCATAACTTTTTTTGAAAAATAAATTAGGCACTTTCTCCTGAAATTATTGTCCTAGTAAAGTGTTTGGGATGTGGTTACATTCATTTCTGGCAATGTTCACACGTTATCTGCTGTTGCTTTAAGTAGGATGGAGATGAGGTGCAAGCTGTTCACTAAGAGAAGTGGCAAAAACAACACAAAGTAGAATTAGTTTAAAAGCCCAAGTTGCATATGATACAGATAAAAATTTTCTCTTAGAAATACTGTTTTTAGGCCTTTGAGGTAACAGTCTTTGACTGTATCAAATGTCATTTTTAATCATGTTACACTGTGATTTCCACCCTCTACAGGTCACCGTCCCTATTGCAATTCAAAGCATTCTGTTTTGTCAACTGACTAATCATTGACAGGATAGAGAGAAATAAATAACTGCATTCTGCTCTCTGTGTGGCCTACAGAAGCAACGCCTTTGGCACTCAGGAGGATAGTTTGGTCCACACTGGCAGCCAGGTGCCAGAAAGCCGCTGGCAGAGAGCAAAATGAAAATAAGCCCGAGGGGACTGGCAGTGGTATTTCTGAGGCAAGTTATTTGAATTACCTAGAAACCAGGCGATTTAAACTTAACCAAGTCAGAAAGTCTTGCGTTTAGCCAGCAGTAACACTTGGGTGGCATTTTGTTGAAGAATGTGCTGTTGGTTTTTTTCTCGTCCTCGCTTTACTTTTCTTTTGCTTTCTCTCAGCCTTGGTTTTGTTTGTTTTCTTTTTCTTGTTTTCCTCTTTATACCACGGGCCCCAGACTCCTCCGTTGAGTCGAGGGTTGCTTCTGGGATCCTTCGGGGGATACCTGACTGGCACTGCCGTCTTGTTGAACTGTGACAGCCTCCGCAGCAGCTTCTTCACGATGCCAGGATACCGGCTGGAGAGGTCCACCCTCTCGTATGGATCAGCTGTGATGTTGAAAAGCCAGATGCTTTTGCCAGTTGACAAGGTAATCCTCTCATTGTGCCATCGGTTTGGGCCCAGATTGCTGAAAGCCTGAGGGGGGACCCAGTCACTGTAGCCAGGATTTCCTGTGAGCAGCTTCCAGTGTTGCACCCGGATGGCTGACTGGATTGCAGTGTTCCAGATTCCATAGCCTGCTGCCCAGGAGCCATTTTTCGCCTTGGTGTAAATGGGGTCAATGTTGTGCAAAATATCCACTCGGGGTGAACGAAGACCTTCACTTATGGTCTCCCAGATATCGTAACCGTCTAGCTGAATGTCTTCATCAATCTGCCCTTCCGCCAGTGAAATCAGGGTTGGGTACCAATCTGTGATGTGCACAAGTTCCTTACACACCGTTCCCTTGTTTTTCAGAAGTGGACTGTGCACAAAGCCAACTGCCCGGATGCCCCCTTCCCAATATGTTCCTTTGCTACCTCTGAGAGGCCAGTTACTTCCTCCTGCTGTGGGCTGTCCACCGTTATCTGAGGAGTATATGATAATGCTATTGTTATAGAAACCATACTGCTTTAGAGCCAGGGTCACATTGTGGATTGCTTCATCCAAGCAGGAGAGCATGGCTGCGTACCTCCTCCTGTTTATGTTGATGATGGATCGGTAGTGTTCAAAATACCTGCCAGGGGCTTGCAGTGGGGAGTGCACAGCTTGGTAAGCAACGTATAAAAATATAGGTTTTGTGGGGTCATGGGAAGCTAGGATTTGCTCCACTCTCTGAGTGTACATTTGTGTTGAATATATGCCATTATCATAATCCCAAGCAGCATTATCATTTTCATATAAGTCATAGCCACACATCCCGGGACTGTCACATTTGTAGTGTGTATAATAATCTCCACTTCCCAAAAGGGAGCCAAAGAAGGTATCAAATCCTCTCTTGGTGGGCATGCATTCTTTCCTGTAAAACCCCAAGTGCCATTTCCCAACCATATGAGTTGAATAGCCGACCTCCTTCAACTTTTGAGGTAGGGTTGCGTTGTCTAGAGGTAGACAGTTGGGTTGGGTAGGTCTGATGATAGAATGTTGGAGTCCTGTGTGGATCTGATACCTTTAAGGAAAGAGTAAACATTTTGTCAAGGCAGGGTAAAAGGGACATTCTCCATACAGATGATTCTAAAATTATAAAGTTTCTATGAAGATCAGCTCAACCTCAAAATAGATAGGATCAGCTCTACTCTCTCATCCCAAAGCTTTAATTTGGCTTTACGCTTAACAGGTGAAGTACATTTTCAGCACTTTGGCAACTAAGATTTTTACCACTTATCTCAAAGTCTTTTTAA
Organism: Ondatra zibethicus; assembly: GCA_004026605.1. Taxonomy (NCBI): domain Eukaryota; kingdom Metazoa; phylum Chordata; class Mammalia; order Rodentia; family Cricetidae; genus Ondatra; species Ondatra zibethicus. The sequence continues at coordinate 17,152 of PVIU01008934.1, read as the reverse complement.
AGTCCTTACAACAGAATGAATGACAATGAAATTTAGTCTTTTAATTACACAACAGAGTGCTAGCAAGATAGAAAAGGATGCACAGAATTAGAGTATTATATGTCACAGTAGCTTCTGAGAGCATATGTTTCAAACTAACCCTTATGTTCTAGAACACAGGCAGAATTATTATGAAATAGTCTCCTGGTAGCTTGTCAAACATCATTTCACATTTCGCACCCGACCTGCTGGATCTCTGACAAAGGAAGTGGCTTTGGCTGCTTATAGCAAACCTTGGTGTTTGTAGCCAGGGTTGGCAACACTTCTTCCAGTGCCACAGGAAGTAAATGCGCTTCTGTTGGCCAGTGTCTCCCCTGCCACCATCAATAAATCACTTAGAATGGAATCTAAGAAAGCAAGGTAACCTTTCTATATTAAAATGACAAGGAAGCTAGTTTTCAGAATTTTTCCCTACATGTTTTCCCAAGAGATTTCCCCTGAGAATTGCTTACTATCATATTAAACATGGGAGCTTCATGTGAATCCCTTTACATCTGTTAATTTATGATACTTTAAAAAGGAATTGGCTGAAGTTATCATATATCCCCTAAATAACTTTTAAAGTAGAACACAAACACAGAGGCTATGAAAACAGAGTAAATGTGAAGATATTCTTGGAATCAAATGAATTGTAAAGAGGAAAACTAAGACAGAAAACTCAAGCTTGGGCTGAAAGATGGTTCAGTAGGTAAAATGAAAACCCGAGTTTGGAGACTCAGAAGCCATGAAAAGCTGAGCATGGTGGCTTTTGTCTGTAATCCCAGCACGGGTGGGGCCAGGCAGATCTCTGGAGCTAGGTGGCCAGAAGTCTTGCTGATTCACTGAGCTCCACAGATATGTACACACATAGACCACACACACACACACACACACACACACACACATAGACCACACACACACACACACACACCAAGAAGCCTCCCAAATGGAAAGCTTTTGTACATCATGATGTATTCTGCAAGGGTGACATGTCTTATATACTTTGGGTGACTAGTCTAATTTGTGTTTAAATGCTTAGCAGGTAATGTCATGCCAGTGTGAACTCTTGAGTATTGATGGCACATGCATGCTGATGAGTTAGTCAGCACCGTGGTGACCACTTCTCACTCTTCAAAGCTGCTTTTGCATCTGCCTTTTGCTCCACTCATCGTTAGTAGTTAGCATGTCACAGCAATCACAGTCACGGGAGCTTAAGATAGATATACTCGTAAAGACCTTTCACAAGTGTTGTTATACATCCAGTTCAGAAGGTATTCTTCATAGTTTTGCTCTAGTTTAGGATCCATAAGAATCACTTGTCAGATCATTAATTTTGTACACAAACAGTTGAGAAATGACTGCCAACGTAAAGTTGGAAAAAAACTGAAGGGGGAGAAGTCATTATATGTAAAAATTTTAGCAACAATTCACAGGGATTCATTATTAAATAAATAGTTATCGTACATATATCTCATCCTTAATCTGAATAGCTATTTAGTTGCTCAAAAGGCTAAAAATTTTAAGATTTGTAATTAAATTGATTATTTCTCACCTAGTGGTAAAGATGATTATCAAAATATAAGAAATGTTCTGGGTTGGGGAGAGGAGGGAAGGGAAAATAGAGGAGGGGAAAGGTGGGAAGAAGAGACGAAACTGCTTTCAGAAGATGGTGTAATGTTGGTAGATCAATGAGAGTCCTAGGGTCACTCGAGAATTAAGAGGTTTCTGCCTCTCTGGAAAGTAGAATGGCTTCCACGTTGAGAAATGTAGAGTCAGTAACATAAAGGTTTGCCATCAACTCATAACAAATGGGAAATTCCTCAAGTCAGTTTCTCTATTGGTAGTTCTGAGACTCAGACTACTGCAGAGTTGAGAACAGAATGTGGGTCACTGCCAGGTGTTGACCTCTGATATAGCTGAGTTTGGATTTCCAGTTACCTGTGAGATTGGGGGCTCTCTGATCTTCAGTTTTCTCATCAGAAACACAGGGTGATGCTATATGTTGGGGTGTTGTAGGCCCCAGAGAGGAGCATGGAATCTAGGGTAAGGAGAGCAGTTTAGTAAATGGTAGCTGTCACTGTGCTACCCAAAAGTGTAGAGTGGTGTGTTATGACATATTTGTAGAAAGTTTTAGAGTTTTTAGATTTTCTTTCAAATGTCCAGTTGAACTTAATCCTTCGTACTGCAGTGATGGCAGTACGAAGTCACACTCTGTGTCTTCATTTTATGACTGGGAAAGTAGAGGGGCAGAGAGTTCTATTGTTTTCTGTTTTACTTTGTATTTTTTATTGATTTTATTGTGTTATATATTTTTTCTGTCCCCCGCCCTTCCTCCCATCTCTCCTACTCTCTCTCATGACTCCCACACTCCCAATTTACTCAGGAGATCTTATCCTTTTCTCCTTCCTATTTAGATCCATGTATGTCTCTCTTAATGTCCTCTTTGTTGTCTAGGTTCTCTGGGGTTGTGGACTGTAAGCTGTCTTTTTCTTTGCTTTATGTCTAAAGCCACTTATGAGTGAGTACATATTATGTTTTCTTTCTGAGTCTGGGTTATCTCGTTCAATGTAGTTCTTTTTAGATCCATCCATTTGCCTGCAAATTTCAAGATGCCATAAGGTTTTACCTCTCAGAAGAGAAAGAAAAAGTACACTTGAACGTATTGGCACAAGAGATCACTTCCTAAATATAGCCACAGTAGCACAGACAGTGAGAGCAACAATTATTAAATGAGACAGAGAAACTTCTGTAAGGAAAAGGACATGGCCAACAAGACAAAATGGCATTCTACAGAATGGGAAAAGATGTTCACCAACCCCACATCAGACAGAGGACTGTTGTCCAAATTATACAAAGAACTCCAGAAACTTGACATCAAAAGAACAAATAATCCAATTAAAAAAAATGGGATAGACCTAAACATAGAACTCTCAACAGACAGTCTCAAATGGCTGAAAGACGCTTAAGGAAATGCTCAACATCCTTAGCTGTCAGACAAATGAAAATCAAAGCAGCTTTGAGATACCATCTTACACCTGTCAGAATGGCCAAGACCAAAAAACACTGATGACAGCCTCTGCTGGAAAGGATGTGGGGTAAGGGGAACACTCCTCCATTGCTGGTGGGACTGCAAACTTGTAAAACCACTTTGGAAATCAGTATGGTGAATTCTCAGAAAATTAGGAAACAATCTACCTCAAGACCCAGCAATACCACTTTTGGGTATATACACAAAGAAAGATCAATCATATCACAAGGACATGTGCTCAACTATGTTCATAGCAGCATTATTTGTAATAGCCAGAACCTGGAAACAACCTAGATGCCCCTCAATCAAAGTATGGATCAAGAAAATGTGGTACATTTACACAATGGATTTGTGGTGTTTTTATGAATTGCCTTAACTCCCCACCAGGCTGTGATACTGATTTTGGAGTAGTATGACTAAGTCTGTTACTCACTCAGTGTTTTAAATTATTAGTTGCTATGAGTACTTTCTGAAAACACCCAGGGGCTGTCAAAAGTGAAGCAGATAGTGAGGCTTACACCTATCCTAGAAATAATTGAGAAAATTTTTGAAGTAGATGAATTATTGAGCATTTTGGGCAGGACCCATTTGGGCAAAGGGAAAAAGAAAGTGCTGCTTTCTTGCATCACATATCTCCACCCCACCCCCACATGTCCCTTTTTCCCTTCCTAAAGTTTTGCTATTTCCCAGGGTGTCACAATCAAGATACCACAGTGGAGGCAACTTAAAGGTAGATCTCCTCCTGCCCCAAGACCAAGTGGCGATGGAAGCAGTGTTTGCCAGTCATTTGGAAAGCAAGCTGTTGTTCTGTAGTAAGAGGCGAGCGGCCCACATTCCTGGTGCCTGGCTAGCTTACACCTGAAATAATTACACAGAAACTGTATTCATTTAAACACTGCCTGGCCCATTATATCTAGCTTCTTCTTGGCCAACTCTGACTCTTGATCTATCCCATTTCTATTAATCTGTGTTCACCATGAGGTCATGGCTTACCGGGAAAGCTTCTAACCAGCGTCCATCTTGAGCAGGAGAAACATGGCGTCTGCCATACTGCCTTCTCTCTCCCAGCATTCCATTCTCTCTACCCCGCCCACCTGATTTCTGCCCTATCAAAAGGCCAAGGCAGTTTTCTTTATTCACCAATGAAAGCAACACAAATACAGAAGACCCTCCTACGCCACTGTTCCTCTTTGTTCTTTCTCTGATGAAGAATGTTGGTAGACTGTTTTAATTGAGGTAAGAAGGGGAAGAAATATGAGCTTGCCTGACTATTTGGGATGAGCCTGACTATTTGGGGTGACTATTTGACTTTCACTTGACAGCAGCAACTATCTGGAAGACAAGCCAAATAACTTCAAAATATACCACCAAATCCTGAGTGAAGGAAAGAGTTTCTTTCTTTGATTTCAACTCATTGAGGGATGAGCCTAAAAGACAGCCTATTAATCAAGTGACAAACTGGAACTATGTGGGATGATACTGAACTGGAGGAAGCTCTGGGAAGAAAACAGCATAGACTAAGTCATTCCAACCAAAGATATGAGACATGAATTTAATACAAGATCACATAGTTCAAAGCAGGGTCTCAAAGGAGTGCTTCCAGTTTGAAAGGAATTAAGGGGAGATGACGATCCGATGAAATGTGTGATCCTGAAATAAAGTGAGGAAAATCCAAGAGCTGAAAGAGCTAAGTCTCAGGAGTAATTGAGAACTATGTTGATTTCTGAATTTGATTGATGTTTGTGTCTAATAATGAAGAAAAATTATCATTACTAGAAAAGGCAAAGTGTGATAAGTGCAATGATGTGTTGTAGGAAATACATAGCAAAGTATGAGAGGTGGTGAATCCTCATGCCAGCAAGTAACTTTTAAAATGGTCCAAGTAAAAAACATTTCTGGCTATCCCTGCCATTTTTCTATAAATATGAGATAGGTTCAAGTACAATAAAAGTATATAAAAATAATTATAATGAATGAAAAATATTTCTGTTAGAATTGCAACAAGTTTAATTAGTATAAGTGAATCCAAGGAATTAGGTCCCTTTTACTATAAATTCAATAAACATAAGAATGAAAAATAAAAATAAGATCTAAAATGTTAATAAAAACATCCGTGAGTGCTGCAACTTAAACAACCACACAAGTTAGGGGCCGAGTGAGGGACCAAGAGGATAAGAGGATCCCCCAAGGAAGGGGACAAAGAATTTAGTGCTATGGAGAGATAAGGAGAAACTTGAATAGGAGGGCTAAACAAGGAAGGGGCTGGAAGAGCAGCGTAAAGGAACAAATATGGAGAGGAAGAACTAATACTAAATAAAAGCCCTTTCAAAAGCATATGGGTACCTACTATGGTAGAAGTATCCTAATTTATATACATATATGAAAGTAATCTAAATGAGGGAGATAATGCTCCAGCTTGACATCTTATTCCACCAAGTAAAACCACCAGTGGCAAGAATGAGTTACATGTGTTGAGTCATTGACCTAAGTGGTCCCATGGACTCCCTTAACATCACAGGCTATTGTCAAGGCTATCGGTTGCTCACTAACTACAACCTGACACTAAGGCCCTGTTGCTGACTACATTTATTCATGTTATCAATCACAGAGAAGTCAAGCTGATTTCTAACGGATGCTTTACACCTGCTGATGAGTGTTCATGGTTCTGAAGGGACTCTGCCTGTTACTGGAAGAAAAAGCTCATCATCACTGTCACCTGGCTACAAACCCTGTGACCTACAACAGTGACCTTCCTGCAAGATATACAGGTACAATAGTGGCACAAATGCAATGAGAGTAACCAACAGAAAGTTCCATTTGACTGTGTTTAAGATCTAGTCCATGCAATAGAATGCATGCCTGACATTGCTAAAGTGGCCAAGAACCTGACTAGATAGATCATGAACTCTGGGGGGAACCTAATACTATTATTTTGCTAAAAAAACATAGCAATAAAATGACTCCCAATGGTACTGCTATGCCCATTGATCAATGTCTTGGTTAGCCTCTATCAAGAGAAGCTTCTTTTTGCAGTAGATGGTACATGAGTGTGTATGTGTTTCTGTATGATGTGTGTTAAAATACCATTGCGTTTTTGTGTTAACTTTGATTAATATATAAATGTGTATTCTTCATAGATCATATTTTGAAGGTTTTCCTCACCTATGTTAAGTAGAGAAAATACTCTTAAAATATAGTGGACTTTTTTTGTCCCTCTGGCATGGGAAGAAACTTTGACATGGCATGAGTAAACCAGGCATTGATGTCACCTTTGTTAAAGACAATAGCCATCACTTGGCTGCCAATTTAAAAGATACAAGCTAAATGAGTCTTTCAGCTTGGCAGAAGAACATATGAGGACGTTTATAAGCTTTCAAAAATATTATTTTGTATCACTAAGTATTAGATATTATAATTCAAAGAAATTACATTAAAAGAGAATGCATTCTTGTTTGTAAATATAGGCTCAATTATTATTTTTTTAACTAATTGCACATTTAATTTACATTTATTAATGGCATATAAAATGAATCCCAATAGTTCTTATTAACATTTTAGAATCTTATCTTATTTTTCTTTTTCATTATTATGTTTTTTCTTTTTGTTTATTGAATTCAATAATTCATAGTTAAAGGGATATAATTCCTTGGATTCATTTATAGTCCTTAAACTAATTGGATTTTTTTTTATTTTTCAGGACAGGGTTTCTTTGTAGCTTTGGAGCCCGTCCTGGCACTAGCTCTCGTAGATCAGGCTGGCCTCGAACTCACAGAGATCCACCTGCCTCTGCTTCCCAAGTGCTGGGATTAAAGGCATGCTCCACCACTGCCCGGCCTAACTGAAATTTTTAACAGAAATATTTTTCATTTATTATAATTATTTTTTATATATTTTTACTATGCTTGAAACTATCTCATATTTATAGAAAAATTGCAAAGATAGTCAGAAATGCTTCTTTTCTTGAACCATTTCAAAAGTTACTTGCCACTAGTTCAGTACAAATTGATTTTGATATGAGGGAAACAGATATAGGAGATTATATTTTATAAATCAAGTAACAGATATTCACAATACACAAAACATAATTAATATTACATATTGAAAAATGTATTCATTTATCACTTGCTTTTAGTGGACTCTGCTCTCTCACAAAATAATTCTATTTATAGGCCTTAATTTCATCTTTCAGTTAATTATACCCAGAGGGTGTTGCAGTTGGGTAGGAGTATCACAAGAGAAAGACTAATTTTTCATCTGGTGAATGAATGGATAAATTACTCACTTAACACTCATTTTCCTACTATCTTGCAGACACAGAGCTTACTTTGGGAGCCACAGAAATAATTAAAATGGTCTCTGCTCTCAAGATATTCAGTTTAGTGGATGAGAACAAAAGCAATTATAGGACCACCTGATTAGCAGCAACCACCTCCAGCTAACAGTCAAAGGATTCCTTAAGTGCTTCCAGGCGGGATCAGAAGACCACTCCTTAGGGACTATGTTTAAAAATTCAGTACAGATGGAGTATCTGGAGATGCTGATCAGAGGCAAGTATCACAAGCAGTGGAAAGAGTACAATAAAGCACATTGTCAGGGGAACCAGAATCTGAGACAGGTCATTCAAAATGAAGCATCATCCAGGTGGGGGCTCAAGGAAAAATGAGTGTTTCAGGAACTGGAGAAGAATGCAGGTATTAAAGTGTGGCCCTCTGTTGACGAATAACTTAGAATGTAAAAGATTCACACATGTCTTGATGGGATCACTGCTCACTAGAGGAAGGAGACTGTTAAATGACAGAAACCATATTACAGTACAGAGCAAACTAATTTCATGTAAGTCATAGGAAGGCACAGCAGTGCTGCTCCAAACAGAATGCACAGTAAAACCTTTGCATTAGAAAACTCACTCGGGTGGTAGTGAGGACAAATTCTAATGAAACAAGGCATAACTATGAATATTCACTCTAGTCTAAGAGATAGATAAACGATGACAGCAAAAACAGAATAGTTAAGCGAAGGCAAGATACAATGTTTGAGTTTATAGTAGACTCTGGATAGGGATATAAACTCGGGGTACGAGCAAGGGAGACAGAATGGTCAAAGCCAGCACACACAGGGTGTGAGGAGGTTTCTTGCAACCCAGGACGATGCATAGGAGTGAAATGGAGGGTGGTGAGTCCTATTTGTATTGCTAGAAGTACTTAGAAGAGAATATTTGCCTCAGATGTAACACTGAAGCAGGGGATATTTGAGACTCATTAGCTTGCAGGCATAGTTTCATTAGATCATATAGAGACAGAATGGAGGCTAAGAATCAAATTTGGAGCCTGGATAATACCCCATTTAGGAGAAAAGCAAGAAGTTTTAGCTAAAGACGGAGATGAAGCACCAACTCTGAACTAGAAAAGTGGAGAAGTCAGGAATGGTGAACATTGAAAATCATCAACAAGATGCAATGCAGACGTATTTTAATAGCAGTCGGAAGAAACACAGAAGGGGGAAGAAACTAATGTTTTGTGAGTGGAGACAAAGATTGGAAGTGGAAATGGGCAGATGGTGGACATGACATTAGGGGTAGGGCTGTAAGGGATTATGGGAAAAAGTTTTGACTATGTATCACCGAGTGAAATAACAATGGATGAAGCAGAGTGACTATTGTATCATAAATTTTTTTTATGACAAAATTGTTTACGCTCCATGAGGGTAGGGTATTTGTTCACTACTGTATCTATATCATGTAAAACTGTATGAGGTCCATAAATAATACACATATTTTAAAAAATTGCTAAATAAATGAATAACACAGCATATGCAGGAGAGAAAAAAAGACTATGTGAAACTATTAAAGATGATTGTTCCTATGGAGATAATAATCATAGGAAAAGTTACTTTTACTTTTAGCTTTATGAACTGATATGTAAAATTTACATGATTGGATTAAAATTAGCCTTTCCTACTCAGATTATGGAACAAATTAATTTAAAATAAAAAATAAATATAAATGTCAAAGAATTCAAAATCATTCATATCATCAGTGATGTCATTGCTAGAAGGAACCTTGACTCTAAAGAAGAACTTTAGACCAAAGAAGCCGTGAGCTGAACAGACTCTACTGCAAATGAATTCGGTCAGCCTGGCAAGTAACATTAAAATTCCTGCCTGTGGATGATCTTTCTTGGTCACCAAATCCTGCTGTTTGTCCTTGCAATTGCCCCCTGGTCTCCAATCGGTTAACATCTGTGACATTTATTGTTCTACACTAAATGTAGCTTTGCTTGTGGGAAAGGGGATACAAATCACACATTAGCTGGCTCCTTTGTGCAAACAGCTTCCATCAGAAGGAAGATTCATCTGTATCACATTCACTTTTATTCTTTTTGAGGGAAGGGGAACTAATTCTTTTTGAGCTTACACTTTATATTTTCAGGAACATTCCATGTAACTCAGGCTGCCTCCTGTACTGTCTTCCAAGTGCTGGGATTACAGGGCTGCTTCACAATGTGAAGCTCTGTATACCTATAGTTTAATAACTAAGTTAATATTGTAGAGTTTCTAAACTACCACATATCTATCAAAGTGACTATCCCTTTATGTGATTAATGGATTCTTCATTTGGCAAATTATTTTTAGGTCAAATTTTGAGAAGCAGCTCTGTGGGCACATTTACAGCTCTGTTTCAAAGATACAAATATCCCATGAAACACCATATACATACTTCAAAGTGAAATTTATATTTTTCCTGTTCTCAATGTTACCACAGGATACTATTAAATCAATTTTAAAAATTTCATGTTCAGTCCATTTATTCCAAATTGAAAATATACTTAACATTAAATGTTAAACCATGTTTGACATTACTCACTATGCCATAGAAATACAGAAAATATCCTGAACAATATCTTTGTAGCAATAGTTAGAATCTCACAATAATTTAAAATTCTTTCAATTAGTGAAAGCATTACCGTTCTCTTTTATATGAATCGTTCCATAAAGGTTAACTTTTTCCTCTATAGCTATACTTGCCATATTTAAGAAACGTAACATTTCTTTGTAGTTATGCCATTTTCCCTTTGTGTCTAGTGTGTGTACTTGTTCACATCTATGCATGTGTGCACATATGTGCTGATGCATGTGGTGGCCAAATGTCGAATCTGTGTATTTTCTGTTGCACATCACTTTTTGTTTTGAGACAGAGTCTCTCATTGAAGGTGGAGCTCATGTATTCAGACAAGCTACTTGGCCAAAGAGCTTCAAAGGGCCTCCTGTCTCTGTCTGCCCCATCTGCTGTGCACGATGGTTGGCATTGGGCTACCATACTTGGTTATTAGGGATTTGATGTGGGTCCTGATCATCCTCATTCACGTTTTCATGCTTGAGCAGCAAGTGTGTTTCCACAACACCGAGTATTAATCACTAGACAATCACAGTGTGCAACCGGAGACCTTGCAAGTGCCTTTCCAAAGGGAAGCGCCTTTTCCTCAAGCCTGGCAGTTATGTGATTTTGGAAAATAACTTTAGCTATGAAGAGTTTCAAAATTATGTCCCCTAAGTGATTCTGTAGCTATTAACCCAACAAAAAGTTCCATTCCTGGACAGAATATTTCCTTTTAGCTGTGGTTAGGAAGTGCTTGTCAAGCTGCTGAGTGTCTTTGTGCCTACATTAGACTGACAATGTGAAAAGCATCTCATTTCAAACTCATGTGAAACACATTTGTGTCGCAGCTCCAAGGCATACGAAAAGACTTAAAACTCAAGATGACTTTTCTTAGACCAAAAACAAACAAACAAACAATAAAACCAAAACAACAACAACAAAAACCACCCACTATTTAATTGAATAGAAACTGCATTTCTTAAGCATTCAAACATGCTTAGGCACTGTAGTGCAGGTGACCGTGCTGGTAGGGCATAAAACACCATGAGGATTTAGGAGAAACAACTCTATGGGAAATGTTGTGATATTCTAAGCTTCAAAAGCAAGGGACATTTTTATGACTTACAGGAAGCTGAGCAAATGATACAATTGTTTATTCACTGTTCCAGCTGCTTTTCTTCACTTTACTTTTATCTTAGTACTTTCAAATGATGTTTATAATTATACCGTGAAGCAGTTACAGCTCAAATAGTTCAGTAAAATTCACATTAATTGCTATAACTAGATCTCATGGCTGGCATAGTTCATTTAGGTACACTAAAATAAGAAATAGGCACTAATTAACAAGTATTAAATTTCTTTAAAATTTGAAATCATAGGTTTTATTATACTTGCAATGTTGGTCTTTTATTAGTACACTTTCTAAATTCTAATAATGACAATTCTTGACTTTGTTAGGTGCAAACACTGATCCACTTTTTATTTTTTTTTAATTCTTGAGCTCAAAGTATAATTACACCATTTCACTCTCCCCTTTCCTCCCTTGAACGCCTCCCACTAACCCATGGCTTCTCATTAAATTCTGGACATTTTTCTTTATTCACTACTGTTTCACACACACACGTGCATGTGTGCTCAATAAATTTATAAATACAATTTCTCAATCTATTTAGTGTTATTTGTCTATATATGATTTCAGAGCTCACCAATTGGTATTGGATTACCAATTACCAAGGTGTTTCATCTTTGTGGAATACTAGATCTACAATACTAGGACCACTTTTTAATAGCTTATGATTTGTAATCAACATGGCAGTATTATGAAGCAATTCATACAGACCGATAAAAATATGGAATTAATATATAATGAAGTATTGAGCTTTATCCATAACTTTAAATGAAGCTAGAAAATTAGCTTAACAAATGCATTCTTTACCCTAATATTTATCATAAATTATTGTCGCTACCGTATCCACTACAAAAGAATAGCTATTACTTCTTTGATTTTGTATAGCAAGTTTTCTTTTCATTTAGACTTCACCTTTATGAAGAAAATTACTCCAAGTATTTGTTATATCTAATTCATAAGATTTTTAGTATATGAGATATTTTCTAGTGGTAAGAACCACTTTTAAAATCAGAAAGAAAATAAATCTTCCCAGACGATCTGTGGTAGAATAAGTCCACTGCTTTAAACACCATGGGAGTGAGAAGTTCCCCACCTGCCTCTACTCTCACAGCCACCTCCATCTCTTTTGCTTCAGGGAAAACACACTCTTCTCTTTTGTTATCACGGAATAGGAAAATCATTGTCTCTGTGAACTTACAGATCATGTATTTTACCCCAGGAATGATACTCTCAATTGCTGGCGAAGTGAGCAGCCGTCATTGCACAAGAGGAATGCTGCCGTTAGGTGAGAGTTCACTGCCTGTGCAGTGGGGAGGATGCCATGCAGCAGGCTCCAAGTTGTATCACACACTCTCAGGAGACTCTGTCTAGTTTCTGGGAAATATCTGTCTCTGACGTTCAGAGCTGCATCTCAGAGGAGAACCACCCATATCCTGGGTGGCGTGTGGGAAAGTGAGTCTATTTGTTAGAAACCAGGATGTGGGGGTGATTGGTAGGTATCCAAACTGTGCTTGGATAATATAATGATTGGCATTACAGGCATATTACAGCTTGCATTATGGAACAATCAGTCAATATGGTGATATTAAGAAAAGCCTGAGATGGTTTGGTGGTGAATGCAAAGCCTGTGTAGGCTACATAGCCCACATGAAAATACAGGAGGGAAAAGAAAGGAGGAAGAAAATGAGGAAGGAGGGAGGGAAAGAGAGAAGAGAGAGGAAGAAAGGAAAGTCCAGAAGAGGAGTTAAAGGTGCAGACTTGAATCTTATTCTCAGGTAAGCTAAAACTTTGGTCAAGTCAGCTACTCTAGACCTCAGTACCCCCTGTGTAAAGTAGATAGTAATAACACCCCAAATCCACAAGGATTTATTGTGAGGTATACAATTAGATAAAATAGAACATTTAAAGCATACTGTGTCTTATAAAATTTTAGACAATGGGAGTTAATATCAACGATCCTACAACTTTTTTATTCTTCTCTCATATATTATGTTCCCACCCTCCTCCCTTTCCAGTCCCTCCCTACCATCTCCTTCCTCCTCCCCTGCCCCACCACCATCCACTACTCCCCCTTTTCCTTCAGAAAAGGGCAGGCCTCCCAGGGATATCTACCAAACATGGCATATCAAGTTGCAATATCAAGTTGCAATAAGACTAATCACCCCCCCTAGGTCAGTCCCATGCAGAACTCCTGGTTATCCGTTCAGTCTCTGTGAGCCCCTATAAGACCAGGTTAGTTAACTCTGTGGGCTTTCTTGTGGTGTCCTTGACCTCACTGGCTCCTACAATCCTTCCTCCCCCTCTTCCTCAGGATTCCCCAAGCTCTTCCTAATGTGGGTATAGGTCTCTGCTCCCATCAGTTGCTGGATGAAGTCTCCCTGATGATGGTTGGGCTAGGCACTGATCTATGAGTATAGCAGAATATTGTTAGGCATCAAAAGCAGAATATTGTTAGGCATCATTACATTTTCTCTTTTTGACCAGTTGTATTTGGGTCTATCTTAGGTCTCTGGGCTATCCAGCCTCTTGTTCCTGGCTATACAGGCAGTATCAGACATGGGCTCCTTGTCATGGTGTGGATCTCAAGTTGGACCAGTCATTGGTTGGCCACTCCCACAATTTCTGTATTACCATTTCCTCCTCACCACTTCCACCCCTTCAAAGCCTTTTCTTCCCTGTATATCGAACACAAATGGAGAAGCTCCAGCTAGAGTGAAGCAAAGCCTGGCGCTGGGACTCACAGCTGCTGTGAGGATGGTGGATGGTACTGCCCATTTGCCTTCCTTTTCCTGGTTGATTGGCATTTGCCAGCACCATAAAGTTGCTTTCTTAGTCTTTCTTTGACCAGACTAATATGTCAGTCCCTTTAGATAATTCCCACTGCAAATATGGAAATCCATGTTTCTTTACAATTACTCAGATTTATTTTCCCAAAGTAATAAATATTCTAAAAAGAGACAGTTTACAAAAATGAGGATAGGCATTGAATCTTTAGGAATGTTTATGGTGTGTTGTTATAGTAACCTATAAACAAAAGCCTACTTACTCACTTGTTGTGGACTGAGTTAGACTTTCAGTGTTCCTTTTACACATACATTTTGACACATTCCAAAATTGAGGCAAATTTGTTTCTGAAATTTCTCTTTGGAGTGTTTTATTATGATGTTTAGTGTATATACCAGAGGGAAAAAAGGTTTGGTAGATAATTTCTGCTGGGATATTGTATTTTCTTTTTTTTTTTTAATTTAGTCACTACAGATAGGATCCAAAATAGTCTACAAACACTGCATGCATGGCCCTGGGAAGACACAGCCTTTGTTGCTCAGAGGGGTCTCAGAGGAAGCCCCGGTGGTGTTCACTGCAGTGGTGTCCTTCCGGGGGTGCTGCCTTGCCTGCTGTCCCTCTCCTGCACCGGTGAGAGCAATCATCCATGCACCCTCCCTGCACCTCGCTGGCCACCTCCCCTGCACATTTGTGCTGCAGCCCCAATACCATGCATCCCCATGTACTTTTGCAGTCTCAGAGTCCACGCCTGTCCAAAGTGTCTTGCTGTTAGGTTCCAAGACAAGGATTTTCAAACGTAGCTTAATTTTAATTGATGTTAACATAAATTAAAATATTCACAAAATAATGAGAACTAAAATCATGTTCAGAAGCTGAATTAATGTAGTTCTTACACATTATCCACAGCACTGTTGACTACTAAGGTATTAAGTGAGTTGAGCTACGAATGGTAAATTATGCTTTTCCTGTTATCATTTATCAATATATCAGTGTAGTATTCAGTGTGACTGAAGTATGTTTACCAATAATTCTGACATTCCAGTCCACATCTTTTCCCATTAGATTTATTTTACTTTGAAATTAGCCTGTAAAATTATGCTTCTATTTTTCCATTTTCTTATTTTTGCAAAAGGAGGTAACACACATGTCTCACTGGAACACATTTGGAAACACAATATAAGACAATTACAGGTTCAACAGAGTTATTAGAATTTTGGCAGTCTTAAACTCACTTTTTAGTCTATTGCTCACTGTCTGGGTTTACCTAATAGTAATATATAATATTTTAAAACATATTTACTTATTTGTGTGTATGGTTAAAATGTATTTACTTACTTATGGGCATATGCGTGTGTGTGAGAGAGACACATAGAGAGAGATATCAGAGGACATGTTGGACAAGTCCTTTCTCTCCTGCAATGATTGAACTCAGGTTATTAGACCAGTAAGCTCCTGTGGAGCTGTCTTACAGTCTCAATGAGATGTTTGAGGGGCCCCTTATTTAACAGACAAAACAAAACAAAAACAAAAAAATAAATAAAAATGCTAGCCATATTATCTGAAAACACAACATAAACCCTTCTTCCTTTTATCACTACAGACCTCAATAAGACTGAACTCCCTGCTTAGGTTTGAACAGAAACAACAGATAGTAAAGCGAAACACAGTTACCGTCAACTAATGTTGGGATAAAGAGCTGGAAAATGACAAATGACACTCCTCTCCACATTCCCCAGCCTTCTCTTTGTAGACTGTGTTTATATGCTTAGCAGCTCTTATTTCCCATTTTCATCTCTATTCTGGTGAACATCAATAGGCAGCACTCGGCAAGCACATGCCGTTTGGGGTCTCCAGTGATAAGTGTGCAGAAGGCCCTGAAGCCAGAGCTGGGGCTATTATGGTATGAAAAGGTTTTGAACAGATGTGTCAAACAATGACAGTGGCCTGAAAATTCTTACTTAAATTATGAAACTCTCCATTTCAAGCCTAAGTAACAATATTAGACAATAGTGTTTTTCAGTCATCAGGAGATGGAATTTGGAGTGAACATTCTAAGACATAATCCATTCTATCTCTGTAGCAGGAGGGAAAAATAATTCAAAAGTGAAAACAGCATGAAGATTTTTTCATAACTCGTGTCTACAAGGAAAAACTTCTATATTTCTTCCTTCACATTCTACAACAGCAGGTCCTAGCTTTGATGAAAAGTTAAAGATAGATAAAGGGAACCATTTTTTTTCCCATCTGAGCTGCACTGAAGCTAAGGGATGTCTATCTAGTTTTAGACCAGGAGATAAGGTCTGAGATCAAGGACCTAACTGCAAACACAGCCAATGGGACTGTGAGCCTCTAGCAATGAGCAGAAACCTCCCCTGAGACTGCTGCACTGTAAGGTTCATTTGTACTATGGTACTATGCCTGTAGTGTGGTGCCTACACTGTGGGACAGTTCACGAGTCTTGGGCAAGGGTCTGGAGATTTAAACACAGAAATACACACAGAGACACTGGTCATCCTTGAAACAAGAATGCCCCCTTTATTGAGTTCCAGGGAAGCTTATACAGGGATCCTTAACTGATAGCCACACCCCAGCCAAACCCAGCAGAAACCATTTCCCTGCAATCAGGAACTCCTGAGGGTCTCGTGCTCAGAGCACCTGCAAACACAGAGAAACAAATTGCTTTTTTCAGAGCAGCTGCAAGCATAACAAGTTGTTTACAGGAAATTCAGGGTCTGGGGGTCCACAGCCCGCAACTCTGGACTGATGGCAGTTGAAATAAACTGAAAATAGATTAAACAAAATGGGTGAAGGGAGTGGCTATGAAATCCCAGGCAGAACCTTAGGCATGCTTCTTCTTAGTGTATACCAAGGGGAATATGAGTTCTTGATGAGCAATTAAATATTACACACCTTCCACCCCATCACCCATCCTATCTGTGATCTGCTGGAGCACTGTGCGGGGGATGGTGGTGTCAGCCCCAGGATGGGTGCAGGATCTGAACGACACAGGGCTACGCAGAGTCCCAGTGAGGGCCCAGTGTCGATGGCACAACAGAGACCAGGGATTTGGGACCAGAACAGTGATTCTGTGTTTTATAAATTCCCACATGTAAAAGTGTATGGACAAAGGGGCTTTACTGCATGACTCACTGCGTCACGCTGCAGCTTCATTGACGAGATTTTCACCTTCTTCCTTTTTCCTTTTCCTCTTAAATTTCATTTTGTTTTATTTTGGGGTAGGGAGGGAGATGAGTGGGATCAGGTGGCAAGATGTGAAAGACACAAAGAATAAATAAAAAATAAAAAAGTAAAAAAAAAA